>BOPP01000155.1:2678099-2776414 GCA_017312745.1 Gryllus bimaculatus
TACTTATTGTTTAACTTATTGACTTATTTGATTTCTCTCACCGCTGAGGCACTAGCTCAGGCCGCTGTTATCGCGAACAGCAGTCTAGCTCCGCTCAATGCTAACCGGTGGCTGTTTTTCCCACTCCTAATTTCAGGTTTCCCTAATGGTCCGAACCTTGTCCTAAGAAATGCGTTCCTAATTCGTTCTCATGAATTTTAGACTTTAATTCACCTAAAACTTTTGTGGCGAATGCGTTACGTGTCCTGTTAGGAAGTTAAGTAATTTCCCATTCCCATCCATTTTTTCCTCGCAATGTTTCGGTTGTCAACAGCAAATTAAGGAGTATGGTGGATCCAGTCTTCCTATGCACCGCAAGCACACAGATGCCATTAACACTTGGTCCTTATAGTCTACGTGCAATCCAACGCCAACCCTGAAACCGAAGCGTATCTCCCCTCTTGCGTCCTTTCGAGAGTATGAACGTAACCTTCGCAAACCCCCATAACGGAACTCGCATGGATTTGAGCTTACTATTAGCGAACGTTTTTCAGGTCGTTTGCTGCCGCAATAGATCTCTTGCCTTTTAATTATTCCGACAAGTCTCTGGAATGCGATCGCGCCCGCCGCCCACTGCCCGCCGACCACGTGCCCGCGCCGCTCGCAACGATCGCGATTTGCTCTCGACCTTAACGCGCGCGTCGTGCAGTGCTGCTCTCTAACTGTTCCTCGGTCGCCGGTAATTGGGTGTATCGTGACGCAAAGTCCGGAGGGAGTTCGGATATTGTGAGGGAGCGGCCGTGATACGAACACAAGAGAAGATACAAAGGTGGAGGTGGACTTTTTACGAATTACCGAGAGGGTTGTGCATGCCGTAGACGAATTTTCATTACACTAATTATAATTAAGAATTATAATAGTGGTCGAATTATCAGACCATGGAGATTAGGGATGATTGAAAGGAAGTAAACTAAATTTCAAGATACAAAGAATTGAGATGATTCTAATACGATGGAGAAATTTTTGTGACAGGACAGGTAAAGGATATACGCGTTATATATTGTCTCGTTGTATATGGTGGACGAATTTCATTGTGCAATGACTAGACATGATTTTTTTATAACGGAGGATGGATATTTTATATTACTAAAACTAAATATGAGTTGACGATAAGGTTTTTTTAAAGATTCTAACATAATTATAACAATTCTGTGAGTAAAGCATTTTACGACGAAGTAACAATGACCAGTATGGGAAATTCATATGACCAGTATGGGAAAGCCAATACTAGACACAGTCATAAATGAAGGTCCCTGATGTACTAATATGACAATTAGTGTATCGTCGAATATTTTTCTTAACTACGAATGTAATTCTTTCGCTCTGATGTCTCACGCGTCTCATGTGGTCTGCACGAGTTTCTTAGTTGCACTGGGAGATGCACAAAATTTAATATCGCTATGCAGAAAATATACTAGACATAAATGCAGTTGCAATTTATCATTTATGATTCTACACTTTATAGGTTAGTGCGTACTCACAACTTTTCCTACTCTTTGTATATTCCTGTCGCTTTAGAATATTAGCACTTCGGAATTTTCTTAACATATAGATATTAAGTTTTATTTAAATCTCGTCTATTACTGTAGAATCATATGTTTTGAATAGCGTACTGCGATTTTTGTCCACAAAAACTGGTCAGTCTTGGCAACTTCCAAAAGAAAAAAGCAGGGTAACTCTGAGAATTGGGTCAATAGGTTGGCCGAAAAATTATCCCATTCAACAAACTCACAGCGGTTCCGGAGTGGAAAGCTTCTACAAATGCCGGACGTGTGGAAGCCTACGTAACCATAAGTTTCGCTATGGTTTGGGTATTTAAATAATACAAATTACTCTCACTGTAAATAAACTAATACATGTTGGCATGTTCACACATAATTAAGGTGAAATATAAAATGCAAACACTGATGTCACGTGACTGATTTTGTTTATCATAGTCCCAGTGGAAATTATAATGAATACATTAGTTTTATTTTCCAATGCAAATCAGTAGATTAGCGTAAGGTTTAATTCAGATACACACCAAGTAGTGAGATGTAATATGAAGAAATTCCTTGTCACGAACACGTGGACATTTTTTAACGTCACGGTATCCTGATCTCCCTTGCCCTCTTTTTAACCGCTTGTCACTACGGAAAAATGTCAAACACGTGATAAATAATAAGAGTGATGGGAATGATAATATGTAAACAGTAACCAGAATGTCAGTAGTAATAAATATCTGTCAGTTACTAATTTAATATTGCAAACATGCCATGCCATAAGATAATTAAAATAACTATTAAATAAAATGATACATAATTTATACTTATTATCATGAATGTCATATATCAATTATTACATCGGTATGGCACATATCTTGAATACAAATCAATTATTCTATTGGTGTAATAACTACTTTCAGTTATGCATGTCAATTAATCAAATTGATATATTAAACAAAGTAATGAAATACTCATAAAATTAACGTTCTATAATTGCGTTATATTGTACTGTATCACATCATTTAAATTTCAAAAAACATAATGCAATATATCATATTAACATATGAAATATTAGTATTAAAACATGAAGTTTATAATCTGTTTGCGACACACATGAAACACACTGACATTCACTTAAATACAGAAGTTAAATTATTTCCTTTTATATAATATTATGATATTAAACATTTTGTTACGATTGTTTTAACACATTAAGAAGTCATAAAAATATTTTTGGAATACCATCAGAAATATTTCAGAAAATATAACATATATGGAGATTTAATAAACCACAATTTATATCTCATAACATTGGTTACTGTAATATAACGAATAAATAAAAAAATAGACTTCTCAGTTTTTTTTCCAATATTTTATTTACACGTTTTAAATTTGTCATTACTTAACAAACATATTTAAATTGTAAGAGTAAGTCTTATCCATCAATATGAGTTTATGCGGGATAGTTTTCATACTTCCCAGGGATTGCAAGACTTTAAGCTATTTTCCAACGAAGAGGATAGAAGTGAATTCGGAAGTGAGAGCTAAATGAAAATGGTGTTGATGACAAAGAAGTGGAATGAGGATATAGGTGAGAAATAATGAGAGATGGGAATAGTTGATGAGCAATCCTGGAATGAATGGCAGGGTTTTCGAGATAAGTACGGGCAAACTGGCATTGTGCACCACAATTCTACTTAGATTTATTATTACTAATTCTAAGTTTGAAAACTTGGTGGCAGAATACACTAACTTAACATTACAGAATTTAACAGTTTTACAAAATTTACAAACATTACAAATTAATATGAACATTCCACCGTACAAGTTTTCGTAGCACTCCACCAGACCACATATAACTTCACTTCCCCGCACAGAGAATTATTGAGCTGTAATCGTTTCTTTAAGCACCATTAGTTCTCGTTTACCCATATAACAGCTCCCGCATGTTGAAACTTTAATTTTTCTTTCCCTCCTCGGTCCAAATCTGAGGGCGAAGGATGTTTCAACTTGTTTTTGAAACGTTGCTACGTATTAGAAGTGATAGCTCAGTTGCTTATCTGCATGAGCCGTAGCGGAACACCGGTGTGAGAATGGACGAACGGCTTATTGAATGACTGCTTTATATTTTAATATGAGTAATTTGAATGTAACTTTTCTGAAATTATTTTATCACAACATTGCTCTAGAAATATACTGAAAGATATCCCTACAATTATTAGTGAAAATTAACTTCTAATATATAGCAAATAATCTGATTTTGTTCTACATTACCATGTGGGTGCAATGGGAACTATCTCACCCATGTTTTTTTTCTCTTCTGACAAATCTGATATTCCATTTCAAGAGGCTATCGATCTACTAGAATGTGATTTACTGGTGTCATTTTACCAGATGCAGTGTTTGTGGAGCCATATACTCCAGTAGTTCAAGTTGATTTGATTTATTTAGTCAAAGAACAGTAAAAACTGTATGTGATGTAAGAGTGAGAGGTACACAAGAGGAAGCTGATGTTATATATCGTAGACAATTATTTGGTCCGGCCGTATTTGTTCTTTCAAATAGTACGGCGTTTAAGAATTATCAGCTGGTTTTGAGCCGTCCCTCTAGTTCACCACCGAAATATTCAGTCCCATTGTCGGGAAATTGTGACAAGAAGTTAAAGGATCGATTATAAAAGGGAAGTGGTAAACCGACTTATAAGAGAAAATTTCTGCATCAGTTGATATTCCTGACAATTTATATATGACTTGTGTTCACACGATTTTAATTTTCTTTTACAAATGAAGGGTACGAACTTCTCAGAGACTGACACGTACATTTTTTTAGGAGTCGTGTACCTCAAAATATTTCTCTTCGGAATTAAAATATGTTTTTAGGTTTTTTGATGCCGTGTTGATACAATTACCAGCTTCCGACAATTATTGGGATGAGAAATTCGATTTGGAAAATGTGGTACAAGTCAAGAGACGCAGCGAATGCAAACTATCTTGCGTTATATTGCGCCGATAATTTCATGGATTCTCGAGACAACTTATAGAAGCTACGTCTATTCGTGTAACGTATCAAGAAAAATTATTATTACGTTCAATGATAAATTACTTATAAACTTCATAAATAATCAAATTTTGAATTTTTACGAGTATATATTACTATTTTTGGTCGGGATGTAATAAATGAATTCATTTTCATTAAACCTATAAGATTTCGATTTAAAATGTGGTACATAAATTCATGTGGTGGCTACATTTTGTACTTCAATAGGCACCAGGGTAAAAATAACAAGATATTGGGAGAATAAAACATCTTAGTTTGTAAATCATCATCACCATTTGTATGAATTTTGGTTATATTGAAAAATATAATTTCGAAGTTACCATCGATTTTTTCTCTTTTATTATCTGTTTAATGGTTTCGACTATACTACAACTATTTCTAAATATACAATATACTATATTTCTTATTATCTGTTTTTTAAACACATTCATATGTTTCTTCTTCACAAATCCAAAAATTTTAACTTAAAAAACTGTGTGTGTAGGTTCCCATTGCCCCCATATGGGTGCAGAATAGTTTACAAGTAAATCAATTTCAATTTTTTTCATTTTCCCTTATGTTTTGAAGACCAAGTATCTGACAAGCTGACAAAATATCAGCTAGTTTTTGACAAAAATAGTTATGGGAACTAATGTGACACTCGTTTCCCTCAATCTTACAATGCCAATGAACTGCACTGAACTACCTCTGAACATAATAATAATAATAAAAATAATAATAATGATAATAATGATATTAATAATAATAATAATAATAATAATAATAATAATAATAATAATAATAATAATAATAATCCGCAAATTGTACTGACTTTGGAGACTGGAAAAAAAACCTACTTCATCGATATAGTAGTCTCTCTATCAGCCAATCTGAAAAAAACGCACACAGAAATAATTAACAAATACTTGCCGTTGACAGATGAAATCGAATCTATATGGGATATGACAAACGTCATCGTGGTACCAGTTGTTGTTGGGGATACAGACGAAATCCCCAACACACTGAACAGCAGTATTGACAACTTAGACTTGAACTGTGATGTGTACATATCCATCCAAAAGTTCGTGATTCTAGAGATTGCAGCATTGTCCGAAGTATACTTGGAAAGTAGATAAGAAAGATATAATACAGAAATCTTATGTCCTTTGCCTCCACTGGAGTGAAATAAAGAGATAAAATAATAATAATAATAATAATAATAATAATAATAATAATAATAATAATAATAATAATAATAATGTCAGAGAAAATTGATGTTGGTACACACACTGTGATTCAAGGTTTGCAGCCAGGTAAAAGTTACAAATATCTGGAAGAATGTGATATCATCTCGGACACAATGAAAGAGAAAATTCGCAGAGAGTATTACAGAAGAGTGAGATTGTGCTGCAGTCCCCTCTGAACTCCAGGAATAAAATTTGTGCATTAGGTAGTTTGGCGGTTCATGTAGTCAAATGTAGTCTGTTTCGGATTAGTGAACTGGACTGAGCAAGAAATTTGAATCATCGATCGAAAAAACAGAAAATAGCTATAAAGCATCGTGGAATCCATCCTTGAGTTGGGTTAAAGTAGAGAGTTCAGAAATTAAGAAAATGTGCCCAGAAGACTTTTTAATTGTCTCGTCAGACACCTTTTTTAATTGTTATTTACGCAAAATAAAAATGAAATAAAGAGAGGATACGTGAATAAAAGATTGCGAGACGACACCTGGAGTTTTGGAGATCAGCAGGCAACAGTTTCAAGGTCGTAGATGGGCGAATTTTTGACATGTGAAGAGAACAGGGGTCAGGATTAAAATTTTATTAAAAGGTAGTTTTGATCAAAAGTTTCCATGATTTCTTCCGATCAATTTTAGGTCAACGTTGCAGTAGTATCGTAAGTAGAGTGGCACTGATTACGATCCTTCTTTCTTCGTTCTATTTTCAATTTTGTTGTACAATATGCGAAGGAAATGATTTTATTTACTTTGTCAACGGCATTAGGTGTATAAGCAGTTTGTTTCTCCTTATTAATAGTTTCTATAACACGGAGCATACATTTCTTGTTATCAAATATTGCCAGTAACGCTCGTGGCTTAATTATAATTTAATTATATAACTATTAATAATTTAACTATGTTTGATATGGTAAATGTGTGCCTGGTAGGGATTTTAGGGCTTATTAAACGTTTCCCAGGTTGCTCTCTCCCATATGTCACATACATTCGGTTCTGTTTTTTACAGCCACAGTAATAAAATAAAACATGCCCGATTTGACCTGAGGTGTCATCGGAGAGAGAGGTCCAGAGCGAGAGAGATTCTGGGAAACAGGTCGCGAAGGAGTCCCTTGGCTTGTTCGGGGTCCACGACATCTGTCCAGCTGCAGACAAATGCGAAAATCCTTGAAAGCAGCGTAGCGCGCTGCGGCATCCGAAGACCCAAAAGTTCTGTTGTTCTCCGTCAAACCGTTTGAGCGTGACGGCATCGAGCACCGCTGAGATTTCTCTGGCCATCCACCTGTGGATCGGATTTCCTTCAGATCACCTCAACGCTTCGTTTTGTAAGCTACACCCGGCCCGGCCGTGTTTCATTCCGACGATGTTCTTTAATCTGTACCAAAATATCGAAGGTTCGAATTCACATTAAACCGTGATGAGCTAAGCAGCCGACGTTATGCTTTTTTGTGGGATTTCTCTCGGAATTCCATCGGCAGATCAGATTTAGTTCTTCACGATCATCTCTCTATTTACTTGAGCAATTATTCTTTAGTGTTATTTCGTGTTGTTTAGAAATATCGAAACTACTACCTGTTACAGAAAGTCGTTCGGGCAATGGCTTATTAAATTCCGCTCATTTACTCATGATTTTTAGTTGTTGTTTTTTTAAAATTGAAAACAATGAAATGTGAGATATGCACTACAACACATTGTAATAAAATTAATATTGTATATTAATTATACTATAATTGTAATTATACTATATTGTATTATATTAAATTCTGATTTGTTGTAGATTATTTTTATTCAAAATTTTAATATGTAAACTATTTAACATTGATATATTTAACATATCTAGCGGAGTCAATAGACGCAGTGACCGTTATACGCAAGCAAGGCTACACAGAGAAAACCTGATACCCGATACAAAGGAGATCCTCAGTTATGTAGACCCTTGTAAAAAATTCGTAAGACATATATATGGTATATGCATATTATTATCTTATAATATTATATTAATATTATATATTGACTTTATATCCTTTGGCGCTCGCCTATTCATAATGGCAAGCCCGCTTTCCCGAATTTCCGGAGCCTCAGTACGTGACAGAAAACAAAGCGATCCGCACGTGACTACACATTTCGAATATATCTTATCTTGCCAAATTGAAAAAGAATAGATACGATAAAAATTAGATGAATTAAATAAGTGTTCATATTAAAATAAAAATTTAGGGACACGTTGGGATTCATTGACTCCTTGAGCTCCATGTCTTCAGCTGTCCCCGTCTCCGAGTGATTGCACGGAGGGTGTAATAACCAGGAAAGGAGGGGGGCGAGTTTGTTCACTATAATTTTTAAATTTTGTTCCGCATCTTCTTCAAGTCTTCTGACGAAATGCGATTATTAAGTTTATTTATAAACAACTTACACTGCTAGGGTCTACCTGAATCTGAGCAGTCTTCTTTCTCAGATATACTGCGTCAGTTGTGTAAAGAGAGAAATCCGCAAACATGTGCGTTGTTCTGTGAAGTTAGTACCCACAGATAGACTTACAATAATATCAATATTATTGTTGTTTGTATTTTCTTTATTTGAAAATCCATAATTGCAGAAGAATTGTGCGTTTAGGTTATTACAACCAGCATCTTGAGAAGTTGAAAATCAACTGTTTGCCATACAAAAAGTTATATTATTAGAAAAACTAGTTTTCAAAATTGTTTCTCGGGACGAGCCAAGTGAAGGTTATTAGGAAAAGTGAGAATCGCCATACTTATTAATGCCGCAAATATGTTGAGCTGTAAGAATGATGGTGGTATTAGTTACCCTAACGTATCACTTGATACGAGTAATATAGAAACTGACCGAGTAAGTTTGGCTAGCGTTTCTTCTGCTGTCTTCATTCATCGTTGACCGTCTTCTCCTCTCTTCACGAAACAAAATGAAAATTTGACACTGGAAAGTTTCATTGTCCAGTGTGATTTTTTTAGAAAATTATTCTTTCTTACTTGAAGATGTAATTCAGTGACTGCTATAATTTAATGTCTTGGCCACTCTGCATCCTTTTGTGATATACTTCAAAGACAGCACGGGATTTAAAAATAAAATAAAAATAATTCTGAATACCTGAATCACGATACGAGTTCAATTCACTATGGCCAGTGTAAACTCATAACACATATCAAGAAATGTTATGACAGTGTTAACAGTAGGGATGCGACATCGGTGTCGTTTAAGAAACATCGACGTTTTAAACATAGATGTATTAACGCTGTTCTTTTATTAACAGCTATGTTTTATAGCTGTTTTTTCTTTTCCGATGTTTTGTTTCTGAATGAAAAGTGCCCATGATTTCAATACAGTAAAAGTTATAAAATGAAATAACTGACAGTAACACTTTTATTCAAATATTGGAACCAAAGGAAAGCTGGTTGTACTACCTATTCCGACCAAATTCTCTAGCCCGGGATGGCCTCTATGCCATTGTATTTCCTCTTCATATTCATTATGCACATTGAGATGTGGCCAACAAGTATGGGAGTAGGGTCGGTTACTTCTTATCATACTCTTATTCGGCGAATTTATAAAAACTGACACTGTCAAATTAAATTTTATTTCACACTAATTTAATGTTAGAGGATACTAATCGAGTCTAAAAACATCGATGTTGAAAAACATTGATGGTTTTTCGTCGATGTATTTTTAACGTTGACCTTTTAATTCTGAATATCGTTGTTTATTCTGAATATCGACATTAATGTGTTGTTATCGATGTCACATCACTAGTTAACAGACAAATATTTTAGATAGGATCACGGCCTAGTATTACCAAATTATGCTAATTTTTGTTTCCATTTATGTTGTCTTCAATGTGAGTGCTGACTGGCATTTCTTCGTTTCGCAGCATTTAGGGAAAGGGACCTCGCGATGTAGTGAGAGGGGGAGGGCAACTATAATATTCTTAATAAAAGCTAGTTTTTAAATCTGATTGGAACCTATTAATTAATTTACCCTGGAAGTTATTTAAATAATTGGATGATAATATGAAGAACGTTACCTTTATAGTTACCTTTATATTTTTAGTTACGCTATTGAGAAAGATGAGTATTGCTAAAAGAACATTTGAAGGCACAAAAAAATTATATGCAAGCTTCATTTCTTTATAAAAAAGTCAATGAACCATCTTCTCTGTAGAGTGAAGTAAAAGAAGTGTCAATTTAATTGATTGTATAACATACTCTAATTCGTATAAATATTTCGTCCGTTTAACATTAAATTGAATGAAATTTATGTTATCGTCAATGATTTGCACTCTATCCCCGATGAAGAAATTAAATATTTCGAAACGTTGGCATAAATAGTTGTTTCTTTATCCATATTGACCTCTCTCGTGAACTAATTTTATAAATTGAATCGGTTTGACACTTTTTAATTTGAATTTAATCGGCTAAGGACATATTAATTCTGGCACATAGTAAGACGTGAAGGGATATTTCTGATTATTGCTCTGTGAAAGTATATTGATGGAAATCGTCTACTGCTGATTGGCACGTGTATGAGGGGTGATGCTCTAACACACGCGGCAGTAAAAGAGCACGTCGACATGATTATGTTTAAATTCGCAGAGTCATCTCGGTGTCCCACTTTGTAATTAACCACACTAATGTAAAACGTTGCAGAGATTTCATTGGTATTTTTCAAATTTTAAAACTATCGATTTTTCGGAAAAATAAAATTGGTCAAAAATGTTTTTTTTAATTGAATGACATTAATAATACGTCAAATGAAAGGGCATCGTTTGTTCTTTGAAGTCGTAAAATATTAAATTTCTGTTACAATTACAACACGAGTTAAAATGATTAGCTTTAGTGAGAATTTTATGGAAAATTTAGAAAGTTAATCTCGCATAACAATATCTGGGAGAAAATGAAAGACACGTGTTTAATATTTTTGCTTATACTCTTCACCGAAAAAAGTTTAAAAATCTGGGACATCAAGGTCGAATTTTCCTTAAACTTGTGCGGTTTGACATGGAATGACCCATATATTTAATTATGATGATAGTCTTGTTAGCGGTCAGGTTGAAAATGTTTATCTTATACTATCTTACATCGTGCATACTACTTAATTAAAATTGATCTTGCCCTATTCTCTGGATATTTATCAATTTATGACTACAAGCTTTAAATCCCAAAATTATTATTAGATGGCAAACTTTCTAGAAACAAATTAACACATTTCACATTATTTCAGTGTTGAATACATGACATTTTTGTATTTTTTTGCGTTTTGACATTTCATTTCAATGCCTTCCATTCCAAATCCCAAATAATGTTCAAATTTAATGTTTATAATCAAATTCCAGTACGCACTATAAAGAATTCGAGGAAAATGCAGAGTTAGTCTCACACTTCATTGTTCGACAGTAAATGTACCCATTCTCAAATTCCAAGCGTCATATATATTTACATTTGTGGACGATAATAAACAAATAAATCCTTGTATAAATCTTAGGAAATATCACCCAGGTAGTGGTAAGCAAATTATTATTACTTTCAATTTCAGCTATATAATTTTCGGTTGTACCATGTTATGTCAATTTACCCAAGAAGTGGTAGAGACTAAAATGGTCGGGTAGAGACACGCAAATGACTATTCACTACAATCGTTAATGGTGTGTAAAACGACGCTCCTCAAACATTACCTGATTTCACCCGCAGAAACAGTTTTCATGCCATTATTTCACAACATCAATTTCTTCCGCTAGCTTCATTCCACAATTCTGCGCCGCACGCCCTTTGCAGACCAGGAATATGGAACGGCAACTGCTCCAATTATGTCAGGGACCCAGTTTTATGCAATACGCCCAACTTGGAAAGGAATAGTTTTACAAAAATTGCGTTTGTTACATTACGTAAAGAACATTATAGTTAGGTTCCTGAGAAAAATACTCATCTCTGAGATTCATTTCCGTTAGAATAAGCGAAGCCTCAGAGTTCGTTTTTACGACTTGCTTTTTCCCATCTGGTCGTGAAATATGGCCTCTTGCACTAGAAACGGAAGAACCGTTATCTGCCCAAAAAGAAGCAGTAAGTAGTTCCACATCAGGTTTTAAAATTTGTTTCGTGAAACCGAATTAACATAAAATGAAAAAAGTGGATTTTTCATTTAATTTTTTCATTTTAAAGATACAGTTGCTTACGCTACTGAAAACTAACAATGTTCAAATGGCTGATCAGCGAATGGCAAATAAGTGACGGATGCGCCCTGATTAATGTCTGGCGCGAAGTTTAATAGTTTTTTCACGCGCTGCAAAGAAGCAAACATCATTTATATCACACATATTTACAACCACACAGAAAAAATATTTAGATAATGTGACTAATTGAGAAAAAATTACTATATACTTATTTCTATGAGATATTTTACTCAAAACTACAAAGTCAAAGTTTAAGATTCGGCGTTTCCTCCCTGGCCACCTGGGTTCTGTTTACAGTGAACAATAATATACTAACACCCACGTCGTTAGTTCCAAAAGACGCAGTGGGGTGATAGAGAAGTCTTAAGTCCCCTGCCCCCCACAGAATTGTCTAGCTCCTCGTGAGTTGGACTCATCCGGTGGTAAATGGACTTCAATTGAGAGGGCATTAAAAACAGATTCGCCTCGTGGCTGGAGGATACCACATCCGTCTACTACGATCGACTAGTTTCCCTCGACTACCTCTCGGAACCCTATGGTACCGACGCCCTCGACGAGGAATAGAAATGTGCTGATAACACGATTCGTTTAGTTAATATGGACCTCATCGTATAGTTCATTCTTTTCTATCTCTAATATTTAATCATATTTATCTTATCCTCTTATTGTTATTATTCATTTTAACTTCATTATTATTATTATTATTATTATTATTATTATTATTATTATTATTATTATTATTATTATTATTTTCATTATTATTCGTGTTGTCTATCGTTTATATTTATTCATCCTCTCATTTTTATAATAATAATAATAATAATATTTATTTGGCTACAATTGGCTGATTGCCACGTGGTAGCCACAACCCTACAGTTTTACAATATATGAACATATAATATGTTCATGAATATATGAACATTATTATTATTATTATTATTCTCATTCATCTACTCTTTCTACTCAATCATCTCTCTCTTTTTTCACTCATTTTCTTCTTCTTCTTCTTCTTCCTCCTCCTCCTCTTCTACCACATGCCAGTCCTCGAAGTGAGTGCGCCCTGAAGGGACTGACAATATTATCCGCAAATCACAAATAACATCTCGGAAATCGAAGTCCACTAATGTTCAGCCATTTGTCCGACGAGAAGTTCTCAAACTAAGGTGACAACAAACTTAAAGTCGCCGAGCATGGTAGCCTATATAATTAAGTCTCGAAAAGTCGCAAGTTTGAATCCCGCCTCGAGTGTTGTTGTTAAGCAGCAGGAAGTTTGCTGTCTCCTAATCGACATCGTTTTTAACTTTCTTTATTTCATTATCTTCCCATATCTACCGCCACCACCATTCTTAATCATCACATCAACTACTAGGAGAAGTACAATTGTAAAAAGTGGTTACTCGAGGAGTGTAGGGGTACGAGGAAAAAACTGGAGGCAAAGGTCGCGGAGTCCAAGAAGAAAGCCACAGAGAGAAGAAAATAAAATGAAGGAAGGGAACCACAGGGAAAGAAGGGAACATAATGAGATGTGATGTGAATGAGACATTATACGTAATGTACACTTCATGATCAACAAGTGTTGCACACAGAAGTAATCTGATATTATCTCATACATACATACAATTGATGTGTGAGTAAATGACTTGACTCACACGTACCTTTAACGTGTACATCGCCCACCACAGTGCATTCGTGATGGCACCACCCTGGTGGTTTTTATCAGTCAACTGCTTCGAGTCAGACAGTGAAGAACGACGTTTACAAAACACCTGCGATGCCGCTCAGACGCATTCGATCGCCTATCCACCAAATGACTGTATTTAATCGGCCGCGTTGGGGGACTCCTTGAGACTGGTTGGTCGTATCATGCAATTGCCAGGCATGTGGGCCATTCAGATGTCACAACGGCCCGATGTTGGAATCAATGGGTACATGAGGGTACCCATGCAGGTCGTACAGGTTCTGGTCGACCCAAGCACCGTACCGAGGAAGGACCGTCGTATTGTGCGTCAAGCAGAACAGAATACCATTACGTCGGAATCTGCCATCCGCTAACATGGACTTGCGAATCTACAGCATCCTGTGAGTTCCCATTCAGCGGCTCGACGGCTCGCATTCGCCGAATTGAGGTCCTATGGACTCATCCGTCAGGTCACCGAAGCTGGCGTTTAGATTGGGGCCGTGTTTGGGAAACATGGACAGAGGATGAATGACGTCGCATCACGTTCAGTGATGAGGCCCGCTTCGACAAAACCTTCGATGACCATCGTGTTCGAGTGTGGTGGCGTAATACGGAGAGAAAACATCCTGCCCATATTGTGGAGTCTCTCAAAGGCGTAACCCGAATTCTTTTCGGTGCGACGTGGTGTGCACGAAATATTGCGCAGCTATTGACGTCTAATTCACATGTTTTAAGTAAAAATAATTAATCATGTACCACGCTAGTATTGGACGTAACTTTATTGTGCAAGCTACGCAAGTCATTATATTGCGCCACTATAACAATTGCATTGAATTTCTTTTTTTTTTACGTGGTGAGACTCGGGCCATCAGGCTCGCTCTTCCGTCTGACCACGCAAATTTCGCTACGCTCCTTTCACCAACTAGCGGAGAAAGGAGGTATTTCTTGGGCGACGAACAGACGATTGGAATTTAGCTCAGAGACGACATTTAGGCTTGATCTTTTACACGCAAGTAAATCTACTAACATGGGACAGTCTGCTTTACTTCCCCTGTCGAAGGAAGGCGTACGAATGATTTTTTCGTCCTTACAAATCCACGGCGTCGATCGGGTTTAAACCCGCCAACTCGGGTATACCAGTCCGATACGCTAACACATTACACCATCGCGCCAACGATCGTCTTTGTGTTCCAGTTTCCAGTGTTTGCGGGCACAAACTGCTAACCGTGGTAATTTGTTACGGGCTGCATTAGAATCATGTCACCAGAAACCATGTCACCAGTGTTGAATCTTATCACCAGTGTTGGCGTAATTCTGTTCCTCCTTCTTGCTCCGTACGCGGTCCGCGCATGCGCACTACGCTGGCCCACACAGCCCCTAACTCCATCACCTCCAGCGAGGTGTGACGTCACTGCTTCTCGGCAGCGACGGCTACAGCACGTCACCACGTCTATAAGCGGCAACCAGTAGTGACATCTTATTGTATGTTGTGTCTCATTTTCAGGGGAAGTGAAACTGTTCTTCTATGTGCTTGTTGACAGATGGGTGGCCAAATTAATTCAAATTTGGCGCCACGCTTAGTTTCATATCAATTTATCAACACTTTGAAGGTATTTAAGAAGCAAAGATGATACATTTCAAACTTCCCGCGTTCGAGATTTTTAATTTTGCCTCAAAACCGGCGAATTGTTTCACGAACTGCAGAAAATTCATTTGTCATGGATGTTTTTTGTAACGAACCCTCAGCTGCTTCCAAAAGTGACCGATTAACCGTACCATCTCCTGGTTTGCGAACAACGAAATTAGCATATTGTCCATTTTTTTGGAACCCAGTTTTTTCCACATAAGACCGACGAGATCGCGTTAGAATCTGGAGCCGCGAGCAGTTTCGTAGCAATCGTGTAGAGAAGCTAAGCAATACGCATATTGGGCGCATAGAAAGTTGGTTGGTACGTTGATAGCAAGCATTTATCATGAAGTCTCCGTGAACCAGCGCTCTGACAAGTGGCAAGAGCAGCGATCTGAGAAGCAGAAAACATGAATGACTTGAAATTCGTTAGGAGAACTTTTTTTTTCGTCCAGACAGAGATAACCATGACAATCTCCTCAACACTTAATGATTCTAACGGCAAGGTAATAATCTTTGTCAACTATTTGTTCCTTCCAGAATTTTCTCGTCTGATGAGGACACAGTGAGGCGACGCACAGACTTCTCTTTTCGCAATTTCGCAAATGTTCTCCCAATCATCTAATCAATATTTCGCAGCCTCAACAGTGCTCATCTCATGTGTTCGGTTTTTAATGCAACTTAATTTAATTCAATCTGCTACAGTCAACTGCTATATGTAAACAGTGCGTAATTGCAAGACGTTTTAATGGCAACGACATTATCTGCTTAATCATCCTGCTGTATTAGTTCTCTGAAGAAGAATGTAGAAAACATTGCAATGCTATGTTAAACAATGCTTCTCAAGAAGCAAATTTTGGATATATTTTGTTAATCCTATGTTGTTTTAACAGTAAAAAGACAAAATATAAAATATGTTAATTTTATTTCTTTTAAAACTGTCTCATTGGGAAAGAAAGACCTCACTATTTTCTCAAAATTATATTCAGTATCAAACATTCACGAAACATCGAATTTTGGGAAGTATGTAGATGTATTAAGAACATAGAAATGACTTATTTGCAGTGTAACACTGAATTAAGCAAAAATGTCAATCAAAAGAAACATTTATTAAAATTATATGAGAAACCCTTCAAAAACGTTTTCCATAACTGCATCAAAAATGAGCTCAAATGTTAAATATGTTTAAATCAATGTACAATTGGGAGCGGTTTTATCTTTGAAATTTTTTTAAATACCTTTACAGATCAAATGTGAAATGGATTAAGAAAAATAATTGATTTCGGAATTAGCTTCATGTTTTAAATTTAATTTTTTTACTGTCAGTATTTTCGTTGTTAGTTATATAGTAACTTTTTCGGTAATCTTTAGAATAGTCTTTTTATAATCAGCAGCTTGATAACTGTGTAATGTCTCTACAATTAAATTAATTTATTTCATCGAGCACTTTTTGGGGACTAAAAATTTGGCTTAGCTGGCAATCTGCAAAAAGAAACTTATTTCCGTGTTGCACTGAAAATTGTCTTTTTGATTTTCAAATCACAGAAATATGTTTATAACTAGTAAATGTTACAAAAATATTTTACTGTTTTTCTATCGTTATATCCTTTCCAAACCAGACCAGTGAGACGTTTTCAGTCCGAGCAATGGAAAATACTCCGAAGAAAGACGACTCGACCCACTGTGCTTCTTGCTGCCGCTCGATAAAAGATTGCTCTATTTCTCTATCCCTTTGCCGATGGAGCTGCTTTAAAATGTAGGGAGAGAGTGGCTGCTCCTCGGAGCACTTGGCAGAGCGGCCCTGCCCCAGAGCATGTTGAGGTTCTCCATAGACCAGCAAGACCCCGGACCTCTGCATCATTGAGCGCTTGTGGGATGACATTGGAAGGGGACTCCGTCGCAGTACCAATCTGCAAGATCTGGACGAACAGCTATCAAAAGAACTCATTTTAAATGAGTCGAATTATCTTATAACGAGGTTTCATTTTCTTTGTGGCTTGAAATTTTTTTCAAGAATATCTTGAGTTCACGGCCTACTGGATCTTCTCAATCGGGTCTTGAACCCCGTTTATTTTTTCACTTGACGTCCTCTAAATCAGTTCAAATTTTGTCACTATCAAGTCAAACCGTCAAACTTTATTTGCCACTCGCTCTTCCTCGTCCATAAATCGGAGTGTGACACACAAATACATCAAATTAATTCAGTCATTTATATTATTTATTTAATTTATGTTATTTATTTACATTTTGGTTCTAAGGGGTCTTCGACGTTTAATGCCATTGAAGTCAATGAAAGAACCGATATTAGTAGACGACAGGGTTGACGATAAGGCGAAAGAATATGGAGAATGGGTGGAGTTAGAGGCAGGGGGAATTAGTGAACCTCCAAAATTCCTGCCGAGAGCTTGCTTCAGTCGCCACAAATTCCACATTTCTACGAACTGTGTGCAGGCCAAGGGTCGGGTGGATTAAACCCTAGTCGTCATGCCACGAGCTCCCGTTAACAACCACTAGAAAAGTAGGAAAGGAAGGGCTTCCAAAAAATTGGTCTGCGGATGCATGGACCTCACTGTGCATACAGGGCGCATCACGTTTATTAGTTAACAACTGAACACGGTAATATTTCGCTATTGCAGTATATTACACATTACACACTACTGGTCACCTGTCAAAGTGGTAAACCACATTTTACACTTTGATGTGCAAATATTTTAATAGCTTAAAGACTTTTTTGCAAGAATTGGTTTGATCTATGTCCTGGTTTGGACATGGTTATCAAGTATCCCATTGTTAAAACGTTCTCCGTCAAATTTAGGAGTATACTTGCATGCAGGGAAGAAGCGCTTAATCCAAGACAGTGTGGCGGTTTGCCTAGAGTTCAGGGGCACTTGAGTTTTCATAACTTTATAAATCATCATCAACAATGCCCTCATATATCCGTTTTAATTCAAAAAACTATTTAAACACTCCCATTACTAATAATAACAAAGTGTGAAAATGTAAGCGAAATCGGTTGGGTAGTTTATGCGTGTGTGCGATACACATACTACAATACATGCGATACTCATTCCCTTTCGTTTACATACAGATAGATTAATTCGGATCGAGTAGTATAAACACATGAAAATTAATTATTCGTTATTCTTCAACGTCAAAAACATTTAAAATGTTTGTGATGTGTCTGGGAGATATACAAATAGTGCATATTTTCTTGAGCTCCGCCATCCCAATCATGTTTTATCCTCATATACCCACATATACCATCATACATTGTTCTAAATTGAACTATGGATAAATATAGCCATAAGAGATGCTTTTAATTCTTTTAAATTGACCAGAAGGAATTAGTGCTTCCATTTAACAGAAACTATTCTTTTCGGCGAATGAAGGACATTGATTAATTTATTGATAGGTCATTCTAGTCACGTGAACTTCTATGGTCACTATCTCCGTTAGTGTAAGGAATGCTTTTATAATGACTTGCGTTGACGGAGCTCCATTCCCCCTGGATGGCGAGATCCGGTTCTGATCTGCACTTCGGCTTGCGGATAATTTTCCCCTGGCGGGACACCGCCCCAGTCGGGACTAACTCTATGCTCCTGACTGATCACCCAGCAGGTCCGGTAATGCTGTGCAAGTAAGTCTAAGTGTGTGTCGGGACACGATATGACAAGAAAGAGCACGAAAATATGATGCGGGGTACGATGGCTCTTTTTTAGGGTATTTCTTCTGTGTAGAAGAATTCTAGCGGCCGGCTGCTCTCGATTCGAACCTCCATCTGGCTTTTGTAAAAAAATCCGCTACCGTAGAAATTCAAAATCTAAGCCGGCCAGAGTCGCTGAGAAAAAAGCGGCAATGCCGGTTCTGAAATGTGAATGGATCCTAATGTGAAAGGATCTCGTCATTAAAGCAGAGAAAAAAAATATGAAATACAGAACTGTTATTTGATGTTTCTATCCACGAAATCACTAAATCACCCCCAACGCTCCACAGAGCTCACGAAACGTGCGCAGACCCGCACTTCCTTGCCGGAGGCAGCGCTCCCGTCTTCTCGCCGCTGTCGGGGCCGTCCGGGACCGCACAGCCTGTCTCGCTTTAACCGCCTCCGCCCACACTCGCCGCCGCCGCCGTGGGGCGGTCGCCCGCTCGTGGCCGGAGAACAGCGGCGGCGGCTGCAGCTCCGCGGCAACACGTAGGCTCACGGCCACGGCTATTGTTCCGCACGCCAATGATTAACGGCACCGCCGTCCGGGGGCAAGCAGACGCCGGCGACCGATCGCGCGGGAAGTGCGACCCTGGACTAGTTCCAATACTCCCGGGCACGGCGAGAACACGCGCAGAAATTGAAGAAAACCGCGCGCGCTTAGGCCCGATAGATTACTTGGTCTATAAATCACCGCGGTGGACAGTTTGTAACGCCTGGCATTACATTATCTGAGGAAAGACCGCTCCGGTAGGGGGTGTCGAGACGAGATTGCGTTGGGAATAAGTGTGGCAGCTCCTGGGTTTGGCGTGTTCAATATAAAGCGATCTCAGCGGTCGGGATTTCATATGCTACGTTTTAATGTATTACAGCATGTATAGTACGTGGAGGTGCATTAACGCGTCAATAGACACAACTTGTGATGCACTCAAAATTGAAAGTTTGTTTTGCAAAACCAATGCTAGTCAGCACAGTTGTGGATTTCATTATAAATTGAGGAAGGAAATTGGAAATTGAATGCTGTTTCTTTTTTCGAAAAAATAATTCAGTTGGTTCTTTGTTTTTAAATTAGGATGACGCTTGATCCCATATTGATCGAGACGACGCACATTGTCTGTAGAGCGCCAAAACAAGTCCTAAAAATCGATACGTCCAGGATTTTGATTAAGGTAAAGGTGTTGCTACCTGACCCCCTTTCTCAAATTATTAGAAGTTATGAATCTCACCAGAGACAATATTATTCAATATTCTGACTTTGGGAACGAGAAATCTTGTAAAAGGGATCTCTGCTGCACCACTGAGTCGAAGGTAGAGTGTTGTCACATCTGCGCAGATGTCAGAGTAAATGGTGAATTCAGGCGAATGTAAGAACTTGTATGAATGGTTCTGACACATGACTTTTTCACAGTGTTTCAACTATGCAGTTTCTCTTGATGTAAAAATTTCTAATGTAATTTGTCCGATTGTACCAATATTTTATAATACATTATAATAATTGAGAACATACAAAAAGTGTAGAAAAATGCAAATTAAATGCAAATAGTAATATACTTTTTCGCTGTGCTCTGTGTACGATTATTATACACAGTGCTTGATTTCACAAGTTTTAGGTTCCAAAACGCGTCGCAAACTAATGGTTCATTTAATATACATTGTTGAATATTTCTATGAAACTTTAATAATTATATTCGAGATACCGGCGTTCGGCCAGAAAAGAAGCTCTGATTACATCGATTATATCGTATTTTAATAGAAAGTTACATGTTTAGCTCTCCATGCCATCGTATGGTATACGTTACAGCAGCACAATATCAGATAACAAACTTGTGCAAAGTATTAAAAATTATTGAGTTTATTATTTAATTTCGTTATCACATACCAAGTATTTGGGTTGAACACAATTGGAGAGTTTTTAAAATAATTTAGGATCATTTTATCGTTTCACATTGGTCCCATTTGCTGAAAACCTGGGGAAAATGAGAAGGTTTGGCTCAATTTTCTGGAAATTCTTTAGATAAGGGTAGGGGCTTAGATACCACTGATTAAGAATATGAAATTATATTTTCGAACAACAAAATTGCGGATTAAATATGGTAGATCAAAATTGCTGAAAGTGCTCTAATACATACAAAAATGTATATACTGCGACAAGTACACCTCTACCTGTAATGTACCGGCATTCACCTGGACGTGATCTGGGAAGCCAAAGAAACTACTGATCAGAGCAGTCGGCTTGAGAAATCGATTCCGTTACCCGCCGTAAAATCACCAATTATCCACATTTAGTACAGTTCTGTCACTTAACCGCCATTGAACCCGCAACCTATCAATCAAGTAAGCTCAAGCCGTAAGGCATTGGCATAACGTTTACCAATACTAATGACAAAATTATTATTTTTTACTTGCATTATTTATCAACAACGGTTATTTTTAATAATCTATTAGGATATATTTTCTTCTGGATCAAAGGCAATCAGTAATTACAGAACTTGTATTGTGAATTTATTTCATTAGCTTTCGAAAATATCACAACACTTTGTGGCCAGTTGCTGCCACTTCATCAGAAGACAAACGAAAATTGTTTAGAAAAAGAGCACACCTGTAACATAAATATAATAAAAGAGTGACAATTAAATTTTTAAACAATTAAAACAACTTTTGTGACAATTAAATTGAAAATTATAAATAAACCGTGCGTACGACGTACAAATAAAAATGGTGACTGCATTTGCGTATTTATTATTGCATTGTCGGTAGATTATTTGCAGCTGAAATAATAGCACAGACACACACAAAAAATGACTAAGTCTTGACACATGTTCCTCTATGTATGTCCACGCGCTAAATCCGAATCTGAAGCCAGAATTTTCGCCATCACCTTCCATTTTTTGAAATCGCGAGAAACACCATGAAATTACAGATTGTACATTTGAGGGTGGTTTTTTGCAATTACATAAACAACAGAGAGTAGTGGCGCACTTCTGGCTTCAAATTCAGATTCAGCGCGTCGAAATACATTGAGAAACCTGTGTCAAGTCTTGGGGCCTAACAACTTCATTCGTGTGCCAGTGTAATGTGATAAACATTGTTAATGCAATAATATTTTTAGTTGTATTGTGACAGAGTGATTGCATTTTTAATTTTATTGTAAGCGAGTGGTGCTGGTTGACCAGTTCATAATTCAGATACAAGTAGAGAGGGCCAGAAAATTCCGTAGTGTAATTTTTATTTGTTAGGAATATTGTTTCCCCACTGGAAAACGTAAAGCTCCTGAAATATAGCTTACTTCTTCAACAAATTTACATAGTATGTGCAGGCATTGATAAGTTAGAAATTGCTAATCCCGTATGCAGTTCTAGGTAAGGAATGAACCATAGTGGATTAATTAGTTTTCGTAAATCTAATCTTTGTTATCGTTCGACGGATTCAGAAATATATGTTAACTAAATGTTAGAATCGGCTTTAATATGAATCGACAAGGGTACAGACATTTTACGGTGATAATGATATATGAATGGATGGACTGATGCGAATGTTTTGTTGTCTTTTAGTTTATAAAAAACCTATTGCTAAAAATATTACATCTTTCAATATTTAGTACTTCCTACAATTATTGGAAATACGTAGTACAATTGAACATATTTACAAGCACGGACAATCGCAGTTTCACATCAAAAGAAAACACAATCGAGCAACTCGAAATGAATTAGGAATAAATGGCATTTTTGCGTGACGGGTGTGAAAAGATAAAAAGGGTAACGGTCCCTAATGAGCAGGTTCTGAAACGCGATTCTCTTTGTGAAAATATTTTTTCGGAGCAACCCGTTGTATAGAGGGCAGACTGATCGTTTTCTCTCCATGGGAAAAGCGCGGCGTTCGAACTCCGTTCTAACCATTTAGAAAACCATTAGGGGCACATTGTAGCTTCCTACCCCTTCTTGTAGTTAGAGTTAGGTTTAACCTTTCATCTACAACGTACAGGTCAAAATTACCCGAAGCCACGAAAAACGAGCATGCGTGACAGGGCAGTGGTGGGTATTTATTTAGAGAAAGTGAGAATTTATTGTTCGTTAAAATGATGAAAAGGGTGTATTTTGACAAAAAATATTGTTTCCTAGATTGTTAACATGGACTAATTTAACCAAAAAGTGATTTGGGTAAAAAACGAGGTTGTTGTACATGTCTCGGCGTTTCACGTTATAAACCAAAGGTTAAGATTAGGAAATAAAAATAGTTGTAAGCCATCCAATGCATATGAGAAACTGAATGTGTAACACTGAACCGAATGAAAAATAAATATGTATTTTAAAAAAAATATTTAGAATTTTTGATGCGCAATGTAGATCATTCTCATACATATCCGTCTTCATCATCTATTTTTATGGTTTTTGCTAAGTAAATATGGATTAGAACACATGTAATGCAGTCTACAAATTATACGAAATCACAAACAATAATAAAATAGTCATTCTTAAAGTTAGAGTCCTTCAGGCCAGTTCTTAAAGGGGTACGTCTATCTTCACAATCCATTCAATTGCTGTCGGTGACAGTTATAGGAAATCAGATGAATTTCCGCGATAAGCTGTTCACTCACATCTCTCTATCAAGTAACGCACGGTCTGGGCACCACACATGGCCTAAAAATGGTACCACGCCCTATTTGAAGACGGAAGTCTCGCATCTTTCACCTCTAGTACGTATGCGGTTTGCCGTCTTCCATACATTGCGAGGCATATCAAAACCAAGAAAGAAAGAGTGGTGTTAAGAAAATAATGGATTGTAGCAGGTGTGTTATCGCTCCAGTATCTCTCCCATTCTTTTCGGATACATAAATTGCTCTCGTTCAAGTATACGGCTGTTTTAATGGATGGTTTCGTCGGTTTTGGAGACGATGGCTGCTCACATTTGTGGCTTCCCTAAAGCCACACGTGACCGCTGTATGGTGCTAAAGGGCAGTCACCAGCTACGACATCAGCTGGTATTCTGCCGTCAAATTATCCGCCGGGTCTCCGGGCTATATTTGCTCAAAGCGAGCCAAGAATGAGGTCCGTTTCAGGACCATTTGACTAGAAATATCGGAGATTTCCTTCCTGATTAATGTGCAAGCAATGAGTAAATCATCGTCATCATCATTCATCCATAAATAAATAAATAAAATTGTCTTGTTTTCGAAAGTGAAAATTTTCTCTTCAGCTCATAGTGTTGGTGCCCACCTTTTTCCACGCCTTGGACGCCGAGAATGTGGAAGACATCGAAGCGACGTGACCCAGATCAGCGGCGGACCGCAGGGCAAGTGGCGCCTTGGGGGCGAGGTCCGACATCGCACGGAAATCCGAGCCGCGTGCAAAAGAACGGCGCAGGGGCGGCCTTGGTGGCTGTGGTTTTTGCGACGACGCCAGAGGGCGCCAGGGATGAGGCGCTCCGAGCGGGAGGTAACCCGATCGCTTTCTTTTCAGGTGCGCCCCTTCGGGGGGGGGGGGAGACTTCCAGCGAGTGAGTGCAATTCCGGATGAAGTAGACGAGTTTTCGAAGGGCGCACTTGCTACGTCGATGCAGTGGTAACACTGGAGCTTCCACAGCGTCGCTGACCTGGAGATCCTAGGGTTTGAATCCCGACGGTAGTATATTTCTACACGGCTGGGTAGATTTCAAACACTGTCCACAAATTTCTAGTGGCTGCATGCTCTAATTTGTAGATTCCCGTAGTCAGTACGTTCACATATGCCGGGGCAGTACCCTAACAAAAAGGCCGACGGAATGGAAAAAAGGATAACGCGCAATCCTTCCTTTCTAATTTTATCCTCTTTCTCTTACCTTTTACAAATCTACATTTACCAGCCGTTCTCTTCCATACACGTCTGGAGACCAATCGGGAGTTTTGAGTTCATCTCGGCTGGTAGGTCCCACACTGCACGACATTCCTGCTGAGAACGAGAAATCCTCGCACGCCGACGAGTAGCTTAGCACTGGATATCGAACGAAGAGCACTGAATTGCCTCGCGATTTAAGGAACACTACACTGGTGTTACTAATGATTCAAGTAATTGAAGTATCCCTAAAAATGAATACTCATCTACTATAAAATTGTATGTGGCACGCGGATCCATAGACACGATAGGCGTCATCTTGTAATGGCTGAATGCTTTTCTGGTCTGAGTGAATGCCATAAATGGATCCACTGATGTCCTTGCAAAGATTGTCATGCACAAAACCAAACACTGAAGTGCTAAGGTTTATTTTTAAGATAAGGGTGATATTCTTGTTGGCCACCAGTCATCGTCAAATTTCGTCACAAGAAAAAAATATGTTTCATGTCGAATGTGTTAATAGACGTGTCACGGTTATCACCCCTATTTACTTGGTGTTGTGCCAAGTAGATAAATTGCATGGAAGTAAAATTTTGTAACATTTATTTAAATATGGTTTTCTGAGGGATTTATTTGCTCACAATTATTTTCTTTCGTCGGGGTCTAACATCTGTCGCCGCATTCAGAATTTCAGACGCCATTTATATTCTTTCTTGATCAAGAGGTCGGATCATATGCGTATATTGGATCAGCCCATTGTCCCTCCTACAGGAAGTGGGTAGGAATTGGAAGGAAGAATTTTGCGCGATCAGTGATCGGATGCATAGGTCAGCTTCGCCATCCATATCGCATAAATGGAAAGAAATAATGAGGAAACAAAAAGTCCGACACTGTCAGATGACACTGACAGGACTTTAGGAAATAATTACGACTCAGGATTCAAGTCCGTCAAAAATCCGACACTGCCAGGACTTGAACCTCTGACCTCCAAGTCTTCGCAGCTACAAATCGTAGCGGAAAGCAATATATATTAGCCGGCATACACATTCACGTGAATTTACAGCCCTTTTCTGATGCCATTCTCTTGCGCACTGAGGATGTGTCGGCCGAATGGAATACAATGCAAGAAGATGAAGAAAGGAAAGGCGAAAAAACTGGAAAACAAGGAATATCTCTTTAATAGCCTTCTTTGGGCACTTCATCTTCTTCCAGTGAACAGTTTAGACTTCACAGTCCAGTGTACTGTCTGCTAGCTGGACGTAACAATTGCCGGATGTAAACTGAAATAAAATTGGCTGGTCAAAAATTGCGTGAAATATGTGTATCGTAGTTGTATCGTAATTGCATTGCTATCTCATACACAAACCGTTATATCATTAATTTCCTCTCTGAATGTTTTGTCAAAACCTTGAAAACGCTTTACTTTTCTTTCAATGTGAAGTTAATTTGACAATAATAATCAACTTGTATCGACACTATACATCCAACTGAATTTTTGTCTGAGAAATAAATTTGGTATATCGCACAGTATTTTATTGATATTTGTTATTAACGAAATGGCTTCTAAAAATTTTCAAAAATTTTGATTAATACAAATAATACCATTAGTGAAAATAATGCTGCTAAAATTCTTAGTATTTTATCAGTTTTTGAAAAAAAGTTGTAGAAGGGTTTATATATTTGATAGTGTGTCAAGTACCTATCCTTGACACAGATTTGGTAGGGTTAGTGTTCTCGGATTGTGATGTAGTACGTCTACATAAGTTGCTGAATTAGCTGAACATTTTACATCATCCAACGAAATCAATGGCTTCAGAAATTGGTATATTTCGTATATTTGTACTAAAAATTAATTCCTTTTACTCAGGAGTTACCAAAATAGAAAATTCTTTTGAATATACCCCTTTGCCGATTAATGATGAACAATCTAATCCCTCTGCAACTCCGCATTCTCAGAAGTCATATCCGATTTCTGAATGCGTATCTGTTATCAATGAAAATATGTCTTACTTAATCCAAAGGAAAATTGGAAAATGACGAGAAGGAATTCCAATAACACAAAGACGATTCTGACATATAGCACTGACACAAATTCAAGCTGCACATCGCAAACGGGAGGATAATCAACTTCAAAATCTATTAAAAATACACTGGAGGAATCTATCAAATTACAATCTAAGGAGAAATCTAACAAAAAAATATTAAAGATACAATAAGGTGGTCGTTATTGTCTGTTTGGAAGGTAAAGTGAAAAAAAGAATACTCAATTAAATAAAGTGTATTAAATAGCTGTATTTATGTTAACTGCGGGAATATATTAATATTTGTTGTTTTTTGCAGGGTTACGATTCGTTTCACGTTTTAATAATTCATTTGAGAGACAGATTATGATACGTTACAAACGGGCTCTATCCAAACGTTTCTGGATGCTATTATTTTTTATACTTTTGCGTTGCTTTGTTTTTGCGTAACAAAATGAAATAATCTATAGGGGATATATATGAGCACCATACTTTCAAACTCACCTTTGCCTGGAAATGTGCTTAAGTAATTCGTAGGAATGCCAATGTGGTGTTGACGTAATTAAATAATTTCCATTATTTCATCACTAGTTTAAAGCGTTATTGTCCTACGTGAATAGCTACTGCATCAACCCAATGGCTGACACGTCTGTCCTCATTACCTGTCTTCCTGATCCAGCGTAGCTCCAGCTGCTCAGTCTGTAGATTCTGATATGTTGCATGCATGGTAGGGCTTTTTCTCCAGTGCATTGAAACACATGACTGCCTTTTTCAAGTGCATTTCATATCCATTATATGACCAATGTGGGGCCTCACGTTACGAACAGGTCTTTCTCTTAAAACTAACCTAACCGAACTTATCTTAGGTACCAGTTATTCAGGCCAATGTTCGCGTCCTATCCCTTGGCCGTCTGGTGTAATGCGGTCAGGCTACAGCGCGGCCCTGGCAACCCACTGCGAGTCATCGGCTGGTTTGCCTCCTCCCCGCCCCTTCGCAAGGCGGTCAGAACAGCGGGTAGCGTAGTGGCGTCCCGAGCGTTAACAACGCTTGATCCGGGCGTCGGCGGCGTGGCTCACGGCACAGTGGTTGCGCCTCAGCCCGTCGTGAGTTCTGAGCTCGAGTTCGGGCGCTCACACAGTCATTTCTCGCCAAGCGTGCTCTTTGCAGCTACTGCTCGGTGTTCGTCCTGCCCCGTACGACACCGGAGCGTTCAGCGACGCTGCGGAGATGCATTCGGGCGTCGGTAGGGACGCGGCTGCGGCGTGCATTTCGCGATCCGCGGCATTTCGCGATCCGCGATGCGTTCAGTGGCGATCACCAGCGACAAAAAAGACTTTCCACCCTCGCCTCCTACACCAGAATGACCATGTTTCCTCCCTAGCCTCCTTCATCAGAATGATCTGTTCGCTCTTGCCTCCGACATTCAAATGGCCAAGCTTGTGAGCTGTGGCGGCCTGCCTCTATCCACGGAGTCACGTGGCCCTCCCTCTTTTTCTTTTCGGCGATTGGCAGGCGCGCAGCACGCGGTGTCCTCTGCTCAATCGCGGTCTCATCAGTGACCGTTTGGCTTCGCAAAGTTCGGTTAAAATTTTGGTGTCACCCAAGTTCTCGGGAACGGCTGCGGAGTTGCAACGCAGGGGGTGTCGGCGTGCGTATTTCCCAGTAAGTCAGTGGCGTCGCCCGAGGCGCGCCCCTGTTGCAAACAATAGAGCTCCTGGCCTCTGCGATCCCCCAAGCATACAAAACCCGCGGAGGTACAGAAAAATGTTTTCCAGGCTCCCTTGCTTTCGTGCTCCTGAACGCTATACTAAATAAAATGTTAAAATACGCGTGGCAACCTGACGCGTGCGACCGTCCCATTTCACTACTCAATAAATGTACCTTGCTGAAAGCACGACGAATTCTATTACAAATCAATTCTAATTAACCAACTAGTTGAAGAAAATCGTAGTAACGAAAATTAAACCAAATTTATAAAATCAATTCTATTAGAGATTAATAATACATGTTATAGACTGGAAGCGGTGGAAACCCTACTTTCGTTATTATTGTAACAATATTGACTCTTAGCTGTCGTGCAAAGAGAGGTGATTAATGTGGCAGAGAATAGATGCGGTGCAGAGACAACGGATATAGTCAATAATGTTGCGAGGAGAGGGCGAGCAGTGTAGATGGAAAGTAAGGACAGAAAGAGAAGTGGTGCGAAAGAGTTCAAAAAGTATTTTTTCACTGTGACCTGATGTTTTTTAAATGTCTAATTAAAATATTAACTTCACGAACTGTTAGCAATGAGTTATGACGCTAATTTTAGCAATCGTAGAAGGAAAAATATTTATTGATATTTTCATCAATTAAACTGTGGTTCGTATATAATTACTGGGGTGCAATACACCATGCAGAGAAGAGTATTGTACCATTAAAAAGGAAATGCATTTAAGAATACAGAAGAAATATTTCAGGAGTTTCAAAATTAGAATTAAAATTTACGTGATGATTGTACAAGGAAAACAAAAGTACCTACATTTATCAGCTTTTGATGAATTTTAATAAATGGTTGAGTAGAAACTACAGTCAAATAATTGTTTTTTAAAATAGCGGGCATTGACGAATAATTCAACCAATGTCCTTATATCACAAAAATATTTTTTTACTGTATGATGAGTTAATAAGATAATTTAAAATTTCCAAACTTATTATAAATATCTTATAAGAATCATGTAATTTTATAAAAAAAAGTCTATACATTGTAGTAAGAAAATTTGTCGATGTTAAAAAACATTTACTATTTCGCCAACGCGTCGGAAATATATTTTCCCTGTTTCAAAGTTCAATATGTTACAGCACCAATCATATCATTGAATCATGAGTCGCATCTTAGCAACACGACCTCCCATCTTCATACGAAGAACGTAAGGCATTCTCAACTTTCGGTTTAATACAGCAAAAAACATGAAATCAAATCAACTTTTAAACGATTTCTTTTAAATAATTCTATTTGTCAACTGTTGTATAAAGGTCATGAATATGTTAAATGGCAAGCCACTTGCACAGAGAATTAACATTAAAAGGAAATGGATGAAAAAAAGGGTCTCTTTTCGACTTTACAAAAAAATCTAACTCAGAGATTTTTACGGATGCAATTTTTAATAGCAGTGATCAATGCGATTGCGTTGATATGATATTGCGTTGCAAGAAATTCATCAAAATATGTGCAGCGAAATTGGCATGGAGGAAAATAAAGTAATTAAGTAATGAAACCGATGTAGCCGGTGGTTTAGAAAATCACCTGAGAAGAGAAGTACCGAGTAATGAGATCTGCTTTGCCGATTAAAGTCCATAATTCTTACGAAGACTAGTAATTTAAGACTAGTAATTTATAAAACCGTCAAATGGTTTCATAACCATTGAAGCGTACGTTATACTATTTTGACTTTTATATGATTTCTCGTACAAAACACTGAATTATGATCACCATCATCGCCATCATGTCGTATTCAATCCATTATGGGATGCTAGAATCTTTCCCAAAGGCTTATGCTGGTTATGAACGTTAATGTACGTAACATACTCCTCCATATGGCGTCCTCGCTCGAATTGGGGAAGTTATATTTAGATTTAGATTTATTCAGTAAAAAAAAAAAACAGTAAAAATTGAGTCTGAAGTAGGGGGGGGGGAGAAGATTATCTGCGCACGTTTTCTTCAGTTTCAGAATCCCTTCCCGTCATTTTAACTATAAATAGTTGAAAGATGAGTAAACGTTCAACATAAATAAAAATAAATTTTAAAAATCGTAAGATTAGCAATATTTGAAAAATAGTCATTTTCGTTTCTGAGTAACGGAAAACTTATTTGCATCCGTACAACAACTCGCCCTTATCTCTACTCTAACCATTACAAGCAAAAGGAGCGTTCAGCCGAACAAGGGGCCATTTTAACATTTGCTCAATGGATCAGGGAAACTGGACAAAAACCAGATCGAGATGGGCGTCATTGACCCGGAAGCTGAAGAACATTAATTGTTACAAGCATATTAAGTCTTTAAAAAAATATACAATATAAATGTAAATTAATTCATAATATATTATTTTTTTGTTAAAATAAACATTATCTTTCTTTTTGATAATCAGTATTGTCTCTAACTATATAGAAACAGTTATGCAGCAGAAAAGATTTTACGTTTAACTTAAATTTGTGAACCGACTTCAATTGTTTAATGTCATGTGGTAGTGCGTTGTAAAGTAACGTACATGTATTGTATGTGGATTTCTGATCGCGAGCTGTAGATACTGACAGTTGATGAACGTGATTTCTACGACGTGTGTTGTGACCATAAATATCAGTATTGCATGAAAATATGTTCCCACCGTTAAGTAAGTTACTTTTGACAAATATTACAGATTCTAAATATACAGGCAAGGCAGTGGTAAGATTCCAAGCTCAATGAAGAGAGGCTTGCATGGGAAACGCGGATGGCATTTTTTCATTATTCCAAAACTTTTCTTTTGCAATCTAAAGGTCTGAGTATTACATGATGAGTTTCCCCAGAATTTTATACCATATCTCAGGCGGCTGAATGCGTAACATAATGAACTTAATTTAATGTTTAATTTTGTTATATGTACATTCCATTTGAGGTTTGACTGAATTGACAGATGTAGAAATGTTGTTACCTGAACATCACCTAATAGCATATTATTCATTTTCAATGGACCATGATTTGAAATGCAAAAAATGCATTGAAAGTTTTTTCCCCTCCTATTGAAAGGGTAGAAAGGAAAGACCGCGTGCTTTCTATGGCAAAATGTAATAGGATACGACGCAGCATACGACGATACTTCGATTTTTTTTAAAAGGCCGATGTCATTAGGACATTACTACCCTCCTGCCTAATAAAATAAATCTTTTTAATTAATGCGTGAACGTACTTCCATAGTATAAAAGTGATAATGAATCACTAAGTGATAATGGATCAGCTTACAGCATTCGGCCTAAGATTTGATTGTGACAAGAGACTTACACTCGCAAATATCTAATTTTGCCAAAATCGCACAAGTCACTTCACAATTACTGGTATGATCAGTCGTAAGAACCTGCCTTTACTGTCATATCTAAATTACTGTCATATCTAAATTTACAAAATATAATAGAATTTTATTATAACGAAGACAAATCAAAGCATTTGTGCTAAGATGTTTATAAACTTAAAATTAATATTTTGAATGATAATAATGAAATTCTTCCCGATATTGCTGTGATCAAGAACAAACCTCTTCATTTCCTGACGTTTTTGAGATCTTCGCATTTCTTTCCAATCAATATCGCTCAACTTAACCTTGCCCAGATAAACGAATTGATCAGAGCGCAGACTAACATGCACACCATAAGTATACCCCACAAAGTGTGTCATCAATGTACGAAAAAATAATTTGATTATTAAAATCTCTGAAAAATTTATGATCTTACCAATTATTTTCATACTATCCAATTTGTTCAATGTCTTTAAATTGCCAGTTGATATAGCATTCTATTAGTCATCCCAACTCAAGAAATATACTCGTAATGAAAGGAAATGATATTCTATCACCACAAATCGGCACATATCCGAAGAGAAATGACATTCTATGAAATGATATGTGACTCGAAAAATCCCGTCGAACATTATAGAATTTAACGGGGGCATGATGGAATCACAATAAACCTATCTACAAAAACATTTACTAAATTCACGTAATTCTCATCATATTACTAACGTTCTGAAAATACCTCCTCAAACCCAAAACAAATATGTGATGGGGTATAAAATATTGATTTGGGGAAAAAAGAAATTGAAAGTAAAGTGTAGTAGTTGAATATTAGATCTATGGTGGTGATGACGATAAATGAAGTAAATAAACAATCATTTAATGAAGCCAATACTTACACATGCAGAACAGTGTATACAAACATCGTTTTTCTAGCAACATAGCTACAAATGAAAATCACACCAACCTCCAACTGTGAAGCTGATTCCTTCTGCGGTGGGAGCTCCACCTCTTGTGGCCGCCAACCGCGCTTTTTTCCCGCTCTGCCTGACCTCCGCGGCCGGGAGAGCTCCAGGTTCCGCGCCGGCAACGGATGCTGCGCATCGGATTCCCAGGAAAATAAAGTAATTGCGGGGCGGCTGCGCGCGCGGAGGCGCAGCTGGGGCGGCGGAGGCTGCGCGTAAGGGGATCCGGGCACGCGAGGCCGGGCGCCGAGGCCTCTGATTGGAGCAGATGAGCGGCGCGCGATCGCGCCATCCAAATGTTTCAATCCCGCCCGCGCGCCCGTCGCATCCGGGAGCGACGACAAAAAGCGAACAACGCTGTGGGAAATGATGAAAGTGAAGAGATACGGTAGTGGAAAGATAAAGAACCGGTCAGCGGTGGTTTTATTTATTTACTTCCTAATTGCTTTACATAATAATTTAAGTAGCTACCATTTAATTTAATTACTCAAAAATTACCTCCTCAATTATTTATTTATTTATCCGATTTATTTATTTATTTATCCGATTTATTTATTTATTTATCCGATTTATTTATTTATTTATTTATTTATTTATTTATTTATTTATTTACTTATTTATTTGTTTGTTTGTTTGTTTGTTTGTTCGTTTGTTTATAGTACGAGTGGAATAAGTGAAGACTGTGCGATGTTTCGCGAAAAGGGATCCGGTCACGCGATGGGGTGTGCTTGGTGGAGGCTTTCAATTGAAACATGAGCGGCAGACGATCGCGCTATCTAAATGTTTTAATCCGGTTGCCTCTATCTTCCTACCCGGATAGGCAAAGCCTTACATGGAGAGCGGTAGATGCTGATAAACATAAGAAATGTGTAAGAAATCCTCTTTGGAAATGCTAGATATAGAGCGCAAAGACAAGGATATGTCCAGGGAAGAGAATTTGTTAGATTTTTCATTTTTTATGGATTTATCTACTGATTTGTTTGTTTATAAGGGATGAAACAGCTGAGTTAATATATTTTCAACAGGTTAGATACATAGGTTTACTCGTAATTAAAATGGGTTACGTTAAATCATGTCAATTTTTCTATGTCGTCGTCACAAAACTCTCATCAATTGAACAACAACATTGAAGATTTACTCACTGCTTGAATAAAATAAATAAAAATTTTCATTTTGTAATAGTAATCACTCTTATAGTCTTCAAGACTTCACTTTTTCTCTCGCGGATACCGTAAATACCCATTACATTTTTGTAATTATTTATTTATATTTTACTGTCAATTTAAATGAAAATATTTGCTCATCAACTCTCCCATGTATCTGGAAGCCAACCACAAAGTTAAAATTATATTGGTAGTCTTCCAAATTTGACGCGGTTGTGGGATCTGCCAATTCAACCGTCCAATCCATCGTTCCTATACCTGCAGCAGATTCTCCACTACAGTAACTTTCTTGGTAATGTTACAACAATGACCTCATTACAATATAATTGATTTGGATGTTCTGGCTTACGTCCGCAGAACGGAATAAATTCCGGTCACGTGTTATTTAGCTTGATAATAGTTGTAAATAATGCACCGGTTCCAGAAAGAGTAGTACCCAGTAGAGGAAAACTGTGTAACCTTCTTGTTGCGGTTGCATATTCACATCAAAAACCAATCTCGACGTTTTTCAAAGGAATGCGTCTTTGCTCGAAGAAAATAAAAACAGAATCTCTCGATGAATTTCAGGCAACCACTCTCCATGGTTTTCAGACAGAATCTCTTCTCCTCTCTGCCCTGTGTTACCATCCCTTGTGTGTGAGTGCCTTTTGGTCACGTGTGTGTAGCCCTGTGGCATTATTGGTTCCTTAGCTACTTCTAGAATATTCTATGAGATGTAGGTGCCTATTGGTCGGCCCTGTTGACACTTTGATGACCTAATTAATCCGATCGTACCAATAAGTTGTCATGGTTTATCTTCCAATGACAATGATGACAATAAGTGGCCGGGGGGGAGGGGACATCTTCTGGAAGCCAGCGCTCTGGGTGTTTAATTACATCTAGTCCCAAAGGATAAGCGAGGGGGCATTTGCGAGAAAAAGATAATCCGAGTTTTACCGCCAACGGGGGTGTCTAGAGCATGAGACACGATTTGATGAAGTTTCTTTGCTTTAGGGGACGGAAGTCGTAGAGAGGTAAAGTCTTCAGATTCTTTGTTGCATGTGGGTGGGTGAGTTTGGAAGAGCGACTCTGTCGCTTTGTGGTGTTTTATGAGTCTTCGGGTCAGCCGGTAGCTGCGCGTAGCTCATGTGACGGAGGATGAGCTTCGGGAGTCAAAACATCTCATTGCATACAAAGTTGTTAACAGACATAAGATATTCCATAAGTTAGGGTAATTTTCTAAATAAGGTTTTTTGTTTTCAATAAATGTCAAACTGAAAATGAGTTACACCTTGGAACCATGTATTTTTTGTTATGCGATGCATACAACACTAATAGATTGCCCCCAAGGTGCGAAGGAACTCATTTAGTTTCCGGCCCTCTTGAAGCATATTCACAAATATACATTTTATTAATTTTTCTATTAAACGAAACTCGTTCAATGTCTCTATTCAATACGTATATGTGAACGTAAATACAAACAAATTAAATTCAGCATGGAATGTTTTCGTAACCCAAATTAATCAGAAGAAGAACGTGTTAGATAAGAGAGAAGGAGAGAGACATTAATTTATCTTGTTTCAGATATCAGTCTCATCCGTATGTGTCAGAAATATTTGGAAACTTGAAATGGTTTATATCTTTAACATGGCAAGAAATTGTCTCAAAAAGGTGACAGAAAATATGAGGATTGTAGTGTTTTTCATTTCATAATTAATACACAAAATTTATTTATGAAAGAAGCAAATTATTGAATAAATTACAAGAATTGTTTGTATCTCACGAAAATCTCAGTTAAGTTAGTTTTTAAACCGTCTTTTGTATGAAGAATGAAAATAACTGAAAATTGAATATATTTATTGTCAAACAAATATTATTATCAGTTACATGGATTAGGGGAAGAAATTAGGAATGAAAATTGTACTAAGGTTTGCCAATGTTCTGTCTGGTTGCGGGTTGTAAGCAATTCCAAAGAAAAAAGCATTTTAAAAACCCCTGGGACTCATTTTGTTTTAGTATTTATGTTTAAACAACATGAACTATACAGAACCTTAATAACAGTCTGAATAACAACAATAGTTTCAACGTAATGGAAACGTTGTATGAATAAGTCAATCAAATTAGAACATTTTTGATGTTTTAAATCGTCATCTGTAAACGATAAGACGAAACGAGTTCCATAAAACAGATAAACAATAATGCATTTTTTAAAGACAAACTTACCATAATTTTCCCTTTCAGGTTTTCTCCAAAACAAAGGAAATCTCAAACGTTCTGCTCCCTATATCACAGCCATTGAACAACATTTTTCCCTCTCCCAGCATCCTAAACGGGCAACTCCCTGCAACACCAATAAATCTTGCACGCAGTCCAGTGCGGAAATAACATTGCACAAATTCCGACGCGTCTCCATCTCATACACGCAAGGTGAGTCGGGGAGGGACGGGGCGGAGAGAGGCTATCAGGGTGGGAGCGAGTAGTGAGAGCAGGACAGAGCGCGGCCGAGTGGGATGGTGCGGGGGGGGGGTGCAGAGGAATATGAAGGAGCGGGACAACAGTGGAGAGGGGCGGATCCGCCAAACCAGTTAATGACTGTATCGGTACGCCTCGCGCCGCGTAGAAGGAGAAATCATTCAGTGATTGGACTTTTATTGGCGTCGTAAATTAAGTCGCGCATTGAAGGGCTCCGCAAAGGCTCTGCAAGGCCGACGCGGAGGCGGCGCGGGGCGAGTAGCCAAGCGGCAAAGGCGGAGCGGAGGAGTTAGCAGCTGCGACGTTTCAACAGGCAGAGGAGGAGATCTGGATGTCGACGGCCAGGAGATAGCTGTGACGCTTATGGCGATGCTGGTGGTGGCGTCGACGACGCAGTTGGAATGGTGAAGGTGATAGTGATGTTGGTGATGACGAGGTTTGAGGAAGTGAAGGTCAAGATGAAGGACGTTGCGTTAGCGAAGATTCGGCAGTGGAAGGGATTGAGTGTTGGTGAAGTGGAGAGAGAGCTGACGCTGGTGATGATGGCGAAGCAGGTGGAGATGATGATGGTGTTTGCGCTGCTACTGGAGGTGACGGTGTTTGAGATAGTGAAGGTAAAGTTGAAGGATGTCACGGGAACGAAGGTTCAGCACGCAGAGGAGGTGGTTAGACCGTGTCTGAGGATATGGTGGGGAAACATACGGGATGCTTGTGGTGGTATTCATCATAGAGATAGGTTGACAAGTCGTAGAGATGGAGTTATTGGTGCTCCTACTGGTTTTGATGGTATTGGTGGAGGTGACAGGTAGGGTTGGTTGTAATGTTAATCGTGTAGTTGTAATATTAAGAACAGAAAGGTGAAGGTGAGGGATGCGTTAGTGAATTTGAGGCAGACAGAGGGAGCGTTAGTACATTCATTCACGAAGATGGAGGTGTCGCCTATGTTACCTTATAGAGCCAAAGGAAACAAATTCAATTATAGATCACTGTCGCCAACTTACTTTTGTAGTCTCGGATGGTGCTAGTGATATTCCAAGCTAATTCGAATTCCATTCTACTATTCTACTTCGTAGACATAGTTACCCCTTCATTGAGACTGGAATAAATAGTGAGTTTAATATATTTAATATACTGTGCCGAGAGATCCATTGTCGCCTCCAGCACGAGTTATCTATTGTTGCCTTTTCATTCGGCGATTCGTAGGGCGCATCCCGATAGCAGACTAAGAATCGAATTCATAGTCGATCCCTAAGAAATAAAGAAATGCTTAAGCACAAATGGAGTTCCTTAAAATGAGAGGTCACTTAAGGAGATTTGTATGTGATTGACGTCTCTTATGGGACCAGAAATGCGTGTTCCTTAAGGTATCGGAAATGTTGCAACGTTGCATTTCCATCAGCTGTGCCAGTGTTTAACAATGGTAACCGTGAGTTTCGGTTGTTTTGTGTGTTTTGTTGATGAATTTACATTAAACGCGATTTTACGAATCATACATAGGTGAGCATTTTGGCTTTTTTATTAGTTCAGAATGCGAAATCTCTCTATCTGATGGAAACTACAAAATTCTTGGTTACATGTCAACCTTTCTGAATGTTCAGAAATTTTTCGTCATACTGTAGCTTGACTAACTTTATAGAGATCAGCGCCGACAAGTTAGAAAAAGATGTAACTTTATATACATGTATTATATCTACATTAAAATTACCTGGAAGATACAAAGAAATTCCATATCTTTCATACGATTGCACAAAATATAAAATAGATTATTCAATCTTACAGAACGAATCTGAAATAATGAATTTGCGTAATATTTTAAGACAGTTATTATTTAAATCTTAATGACATTATCAGCATCTAGATAGGAGGGATTTGTAAGCCTCTCTTTGTTACATTTCTTCTTTCGTAGATGAGAGGAAAAAGATTGTTAACAACAGTGATTTTAGGAAAACGAAAGTAACTTCTGAATTATTCTTCGTAGTATATTTCCAACGGATTATCAGCATCGCTGATATATTTCATTTACACGGACGATATTTTGAGGGTAAACTTATTTGTTCGTAGACTTCACTTAACCAACGCTGGTTAGCCCTCTGGCGAATGAGGAATACTTAAGGCTACACGCGACCTACTTTGTACGTATGAGTGGTACTCATTTGTCACGCATTTGAAATTAGACTCTTTATGAATCGAAATCTCTTACTTAAGGAACACTCATTATAAGAAACGACTATGAATTCGACCTCTAGAGTCGTTATCGTTCGTTCCTGATAACGGCAGTGCGGAGTTAGCTTTCTCGGACACACGAGTCTTGGCGCACAGGTCTCGTTTCCGAGAAGGACTTGAAATACATTGTCTTTGCTTTCGGCTTAATTGTATATTGTAATAGTGGTTGGGTGATTGGTGAAACTAGTAGTACTGTGGTAATATCGGTAGTGGTTGTGCTACTGAAGGCGGTTGTGGTGTTAAATAATGTGGTGGTGGAAGTAGAAGAAGAGATATTAGTGAGGTGGAGATAATAGATGAAATGACGGAGCTAGAGAAGGTGGCTGAAAGTGGTAGAATGAAGGAGTGGTATATGATAGTCTATGCGAGGGGGGTGTAAACGGATTTTTTATGGAGGTAGAGATGGAAAGTGACTCTGGTAATTACTTTAATTGAGTAGGAAGAAATCAGAAAGAATAAAATAGGCAGAATCATTCAACTTGTATATATCTCTGAAAATATGTTAACTACTTGTCGATTCAGTATGCTTAAAGTTTTTTGCTTAGTAACGTTCATATATCAACTCATTAAACTAAATCAATATAGGGAAGAAAGAAGAGCGAAATAGCATGGAGAATCACGCTATTTAAGGCCACGGCCACTGCCTGATGAATGGTGATTTCTAGAACCCCACTGCTGTTATCTGCCGTTTTCGGGATTTCACCGATCAATCGAAAAAGTAGGGATACCATAGGGCTAATTTACTATCAATAATTGTATCAGCCACAAGAATGTGTGATTATTGTAGCCACTACTCTACGTGCTTACTCCGACGCACCTGATTACCTGTTTTCCGATTCAGCGTTGCTATGAATTGAAGCCGATTCCGAACGATCAGGATCAGATTGCAGAAAACAGGATATTGAATGTGCTGGATCAAAATTGAGAAAGAACGAGATAGCGTCTTTAGTTCGACTAGTAGGCTCCGCGAGTCACGTGACCCTCTCCCGCTCTCCCGCGATTGGCGGGCGCGAGTCACGCGGTTTCTTCCGTCCTATGCCAGCGTTGTTGGCGGACGCCCGCGTCTTGCCAAATTCTGCGAAACCCGAAGGTCATCCGAGTTCGGCGGTGGCGGCCGAAGAGGCGGCGGAGAGTCGCTCGGAAGGGGCGGCGTTCGTACTTTCCCCTGCGTCGCAGGATGTGGCCTGGCGTGGGTAGCGCCGAAACAAAAGGGGTGGATTTCCACAGCGTCCCGAAAGCGCACGAAACACCACGTTTTCTGGCGTCTTTCGCAGCGGCGTTATACACAATATACTTTCCTAAAATACGCGTTGCCACGTGATGCCTGAGACCGTTCCATTACATGATGTTACCGACGATGTCTGAATCTGGCTAATCTGGCGAAGTAAAAGGTTAAGGTTCATATTAGTCATAAAGTGTGGATATAGGCAGAACCGTAAAGTTAGATATGATTAACATGGAAGCATACTTCGGACATTAGCCGGATGGTGTGCGCTCTAGCCCACATGCGGGGACAAGGGCTAGTAATTTACGTGACGATAACGAGGAATAGTACATTTTATGTGGTGAACAGAAAAAAAAACTGCCGCTCGGAAATCTCTAAAACTGCGTCAATTGTAAATTTATATTTTCATAATACCTCCTAAACTACTTTTCCTGTATATTTCAGTGTTGTTGCATTTCTATGAATTGGCGACTTGGGACACCGTTTTGTCGACTTTCATGGATCAACATAATACATGATTGAAATAAAAAACATTTATTCTGTGTCTCACAACTTCTCACGATATTTTCGTGCCAGAACAGTTACCCATACACATCACATTTGACAATCCCTTTACTTTTGTCAGCGCCTAATGAGAACATTAGCCGAATAATGTTCAAAACGACTTACTTACTTACATCATTCGTGCGATACATAGTGTTCAAATGTCATTAAACGGTTACAGAAACAAAAACCCTATTTTACCATTAATTAGTGCTAACTGCGAATTATATATGGAAAACTAATTCTACCTAGTATAAAGTATGGCCTCGAATGTACGCTGTATTCCGCGGCTATGATACTGAAGTTTAGAAAAAGGGTGCCGAAAAATTCAGTAAAAACTTTCATCCCTCTCTCTTATTCAGAGTGAGTTAATAAACCAGTTCGAATATTCTCCTTTACCGGAACTCTAAACCTGCCCATCTGAAAGTAATTGAGGTCTTTGATGTCGGAGCTTGACGCAAACCTTGTTTTCCAAAGAAAAACACGGATTCTTCCTTGTTAATTCATGCTGAATTTAAACTTACAAAAAACTGAAACCACAAAAAGTATTTCTTTCCTTTATAAGTAGATTTGGCATTCTACATACCTGCGTTCTGTGCGATTTGAAAGGTATCATCTCCTGGATTGAACAAAGTGGAAATTTGGCAATCCACATTCAGGTATATTCACCATTAAACTACGCATAAAGTAAGCTTTTATAAATAGTATCGCATAAACTAAAGTAGAACGCACGAAACAGATTTTCCCTTTAATTAAATTTTCAATTTCAAGTGTTTCATTAACACAAAACCATGTCTTCGAGCCTTCTCAGAAAAATATTCTAATTCGAACTATATGTTTACATAATTAGAGCATAGTTTAAATCTCCGTCAATGTGTTTAAATGATTAATTCATAATGTTTGTCATCATTTGTAAGATTGGTCTGTAAGATTCGAAACATCAAAGGTTTCCAACATAACACACTAGTTATAAAATTGTGTGTCTTTTTATATTTTTCGAACAGTTTTTTTATAATTTTAGAAATAGTTTTGCAATCATCCTTTATCTAATAAGCCTTTTTTCTTGACGACGATAAGTAAATTAAAATTAACTACTGCCTATTTACTATTAGGCAGTTGGCAGAGACACTGCCATCTGCATAGTACTGTATATATGTTTAATTCTACGACGGTGCCCTGAGGACCTCACTCCTAGAGAATGACTCCCATCACAGATTAAAAAGCTGCTCATTCTCAGATTTCTGAGCCTCGCAGTATTACATTGGTTCAATAAAAGACAGAGAGTGAGAGAGAGAGGAAGAGTGAGTGAGAGTGACAGAGGGTGATAGGGAGAGAAGGAGAGAGAGAGTGTGAGAGTGTTCGGGAGTGAAAGAGAGAGTCCTTACTCCACTATACGTAGTATTTATGCCCCCCTTAATTACTTTAATACAGCATATGAAATTACTTTAAAATAAGCAGTATAATTTCCAACATCAATGATGTACATTACTCCCAAAATTATTTAGCATTGCACTTTCCTTATAAATTATTAACTTAACAACGTGTAACAAATATTTGATGCTCTAATCACTTCAAATACACAGATTATGCAATGATGTTCATGTAATATGAATATCATAGGGAAAAAATTCCTTTACTCAAGCTGAAATCATTCATTATACAAATCAAACCAAGTTTGTGATGTTGCCTGCGAAAGGGCCTCACTTTCTGCTTGAAGTATACTACGCATCAGAAAGGCTTATCTCACAGTAATGAAGTTAGCACACGAGTGGTAGCCGAAATGCATCTATACAGCCGTGATAGCCTTGCAGCTGCTACACGAAATGGTGGCGACGGTCACTGGCTCAAATGGGTCGCTCTTCGACACAATAGGGTTGCACTTCAGTAGAACCAATCTACCACTGAAATGTTTAGAGGTAGCTGAGTGTACGATATGCTAATTTGCTTAAATGTAATCATGGAGGACACGGAGCCTCATGGCTCTCTAGGAACCGCCTTCTACGGATTGGGTCAAATCTCTTCTTAACAGCGCTGTTAATTGAAATCTGAATCCTATGGTGACCCATAAAGTTCTGCTACCGAAGTACCCTGAGGCGTACTCTTTCCCGCCCAATTCGAACGAGTTCGAACAATATGTAATATAATAATAAACGTAAAAATGAAAACGAAAAAAAAACACGTTAATAAAAAATTATAAATTTGCATATATTGCTAAGATTTCGCTTTAATATAGTGTCAATCAATTTTCATATGTCCATCATCTTATAGCATTGCTGTTCTACCTACCTCAGAAATAATTCATACTAGTGCATTTTGTGGTTGTGCAGCTTCCTTTTAGTATACACGTTTCACAAATTGTGCCCATTTTTTGTATTAAACTTGAATGTCATGTTTTGCCGACATTTATGACTTTCGAAATGAAATGCATCGTGCTCAGTAAGCTCCAGGTTATAAATCTATTTTTCTACCTATTTATCCCTATGTTCGTATTTGAGTAATGTTTAGAATGTAAGCTATCTAAAAGCAATGAACAAAATTCGATTTGAAGAGCTTTCAGAAAAAGTCTCGAAAATATTAAATAAATATAAACAAAATATGAATCTGAAAGCAGTAAAATTACAAAACATTCTAAGTTGTGTATTATTATTAATCGTTTTATTGCTTTTTCATCTAAAACCTTTAACACTTAAGCATATATTAAATTTTCCGATAGAAATGGCTCCAAAATCTACAACATAACTCAGTGTAGGTCCTTTACAAGGGTTCTTTGATGTGTCTTCTGAGCAATTGCCATCCAAAATTACATAGAAATTTATAGCTGAGATAGATTTCGGTGTTACATGCTATTGCTTCTGGAATCGTAAAATATCGTACGAACTCAATTCTTGTGTAAATGCACCAAGTGTTTATTTTATTATTCTATAACATGAAAACAATTTATTTTTTGTTAATTTACTGCTTATAAGATAACTGGTTTTGAAAACCGAATAAACTAATTGAAAATTACCCAATTCCTGATACGTACATTGTATTATATGGCAAATTCCCTACATTTGTTCCAAAATGTCTAATGCTATTAGTTTAAAATTAAATAACGGTGGGGAATGATGTCAGCTGTTTATAAAAATATAAAACGGCCTATAATAATAATAATAATAATAATAATAATAATAATAATAATAATAATAATAATAATAATAATAACAATAATAAAGTTAATATTTCGTTAATTGTTGAAAGTAAATATTGACATCATCAAGTAATCAAATTCAATTCTACTTCTTATTTGCTATATTTGTTTTCGCATGGCCAAACCCGTTTTCCGTTTCACGTCCACCCTGGAAATAAGATAGAAAAATTACTTATTTAAAATGATGTTTTTAAGAGTATTATGCTTGCTAAAAAGAGTTATGTTAATTAAGTTATTATGACGCTGATGCGTACAAAATGTATTTAAGCTCTAGTGGGGTCATTAAAATTCTTATAACATTCACAAGACTGGGCTAATCAAACATTAGCCCATCGCCTTAGATATAATCCTTTATAACTGTATTACGAAAAATTACATGAAAAACTGTCTTGTCCTACGAGTAATTGCTGAATCGCATGTTCAAAATATTTAAAAGAAGGGTTACTGTTAACCAGTTGCTTCATGAAATCTTACCCGTGATCACGATTGGAAAATAATTCACGAAACCGACAAGATATTTGTTCCCCTTCCAGCGCTACTTTTTCTAAGATTTATCGAGATAACATCTCAACGTGAAAAAAAACTGCACGCTGAAGTTGGCTGTGTATAACCGATCAAGGAATCACTCACTAATTTAATATCCCTTAATTTTTCGTTCTATAGTCGAACCATATAGGAAGCAGTTTTATGGTAAAAAACAGAGTTTAGATCTTCCTCGTGACTAATATGAGGTTTCGTGTTACAATGAATGTCTTCCATAGTTATTTAGTTGTATTAAACGTCAAAAATGATCGAAAATACGTAGTTTTTCACAACGGGGAGGGGTTGAGACCCAAAGAATAATGAATATCAGACTGCAGCTCATTACCGCGAGCTTCTCCTCCCGCTGTGAAGCGAACCATATCTCCTGCGGGCGACGCCTGCAACGCAGCTGCTCGAGAAAGTAAATCGCCTGTAATTAACGTCATTAATGTTCCATAAATGTTTCCACATAATTCGTTTCCATGGCGCTCTCGCCACCTTTTTTTGCTCGCACGCGTGTGCGAGAGCTGACCACACACACGCACTTGCGAGTCGCAGCGCCGTGGTGTTCCATCTGTCATTGCGAGCGCGTCTGCAATTAACGGCGAAAAATGCGCGCGGGACGCGAGGAAACAAATTAAAAGTGCCGCGGGACACCGAGCCGTCGAGGATGGCGTGGCTGCTCGGTATTTGTTTTGAGGAAGCGGACTGTAAAGACGCTGGCCCCAGAGGGAGGGAGGTGCGCTGCTTTGGAGAGCTGCCAACGAATCCTGGAGCCCCCGACGGCGACGAGCAGCTGGGAGGAACCCGAGCTTGCACTACCTCGGGACTGAATCTCCGACAGCCCGCTTGAATGCGACTGCATTGCTCCAGAAGACAAGAATTAAGGACTGAGCTTTTGTTACTCTCTTAAGGTCGCTAATGCGACCCCGTTCTACGTTCCTCTATTCGTGTTGGTACTCCTGTAAAAACCCAGTGTTCATTACAGTCCACTTCTTACCCGTCTCGGGGCCTCCCTCTTCTGTCTTCTATCCTCGAGCCGAGGTAGCCCGTAGACCCTTCTCAGACAGTTTTTCTCAATCGGCGAGGCACGTGTCTGCGCTTGTATGCATTTCTATCTATAGGCGAGAATGCGTGTGGATTGTGAAATAGTGGTATTTGGTGGGATACAATGCATGGAGCTAAGAAGTAGCTTCCACGCCACAAACATGATGAGTACACCAATGCTGTAATCGGGCTGCCCTCCGTTTCGTGTCCGCTACTAAACACAGAGCGGTCAGAGCCACATGTGTTAGAGCACCAGTCAGCAAAAGTAAGTGTTTCGCGAGGTGTGATATTTGCTTTTCGATGTTCTGAATAGTCTTCATTTCATTACAACTAAAATACTGATAGGTTTAGAAAACTTCCGTTAACTAAGTGTCTGCATGAAACGATTTTTCGGGTCGCGATAGCACTATCCCTGAATTATTCTCAGGAAGTAGGCTGAATAGTGCTTGATTGAGCTGTTAAAGAAAAAATAATGATCGTCAGCAATTGTTGCAGCAGATCGGTAGCCACGCGGCCGGCCAGTGTTCTCCGACTGGTGCTACAGCTGAAACTTCTCTTGGTTGACAAATGTCTTAGAAGCAACGTGAAATAGGATTTTTGTGATATGATTCAATAAAAACTTTACTGAATACAGAATAACACATAGTGATAAAGTAGTACTATGTATATGTATAGTAAAAATTACGGGAAGGGATTCTGGAAATCAAGATAACGTTCGCAGATAATCTTATCCCCCCTACGTCACATACAGTTTTTGCAGTCTTTTTGACTGAATAAATCTAAATCTAGTAATTCAACGAATGATTCTACCGCAGCATATACTTTCTTGCATTATTTTTACTTTTTGCAATGTTTGAAAACTCATAGAGTTCAATGAAATAGAGAAGGACGCGTTTCTTTTATGTGTCCGAGATTCTATCTGTGGAGGAAAAATTGAAGAAAAGAATTTTAATCGTTCTTTTGGGGAAAATTTGTGTTTGTGTTTCTGGCAATAGTTTATTTCAAAACTGGATTAGGTGCAAAATTTTGTTTGTCGATATTGTTGTAAAACATTCAAACTAACGTCACGAGGTTTCTCGAAACATTAATCTGAACCCCAAAAACAAATATTAATATTTACTAACAAATGTAAATGTTGTTTCACTATCTTTACATATTTTCTGTTGCCCTGTTGAGAATGTTGTTTTTAAAAAAAACCTTTTCTATTTTCTCACGGCAATAACTCTAATCCAAATTCAGAATTCTTAAAATTATTTCAGCCTTCATGCATCTCGTTGTGAGTATTTTACAAATGTTTGTTCCCGCTTGAGATATGGCATAATATTCTGGGGAAGCTCATCATGCAGTACCCAAACATTTAGATTGCTAGATAAAATTTTTCGAATAATGAAAAAATGCCATCCTTGTGATCCCTGCAAGCCTCTTTCGTTGAGCTTGAAATCTTACCATTGCCTTGCCTACTTATTTACGAATCTGTAATATTTGTCAAAACAGACTTACGTAACGGTGGAAACATGTTTTCATGCAATACTGATATTTTTTATTACAGCACAGACGTAGAAATAATGTTCATCAATTGTTAGAATCAACAGCATACTACCAGAAATTCACATAAAATATATGTACATTACTTTACAACGCATTGCCAGATGACATTCAACAATTGAAGTCAGTACATAAATTGAAGTTAAAAGTAAAATTATTTCTGCTTCATAACTGTTTCTATGCAATTAGTGACTATACTGATCGTCAAAAAGAAGAATGTTAGTTTTAACAAAACAATGATATATAATGAATTATTTTACGATTTAATTGTTGTTGTTTTTAAAGAGTTAATATGCTTGTAACTAATAACTTTGTTCAACTTCCGGGTCAATGTCCTCATTTCGATTACGTTTTCGACCATTTTCAATTGACATTGAGTACATTGAGCAATTACTGAGATGGCCTCTTGTTTTCCTTCTGGACGTTTGTTGAACTCTCCTTGTGCTTGTAGTGGTAGGAGTACAGGTAATTGTGAGTTACTTTTTTGTTTGCAATACAGAAAAATCAAATCTTCAGTTCGTTTGCCGTTGCAAATAAGTTTCCTATAACTCGGAAACAAGTTTTTCAAATGTTGCTAATCTTGCTAATTTTTATATTTATCTTTAAATTTTACTCATCTTTCAAATATTTATAGTTAAAATAATGAGAAGGGGTTATGGAACTCGTGCGCAAATTATCTGCTCTGCCATAGGTTACATAGAGTTTTTACTGTTTGTTTGATTAAATAAATCTAAATGTAAATCCAATGCCAAGGCGGTAACGTTCAGTATCAATGAAAACGTTACCGAAAACTATTACAGATCTCTTAACGAAATATACTTTCAGATAACCGCTTGATGAGCATAATTCAATTTTGGTTCATCGTTTATTATTATGTAATTATGCATTAATTATTCATTTATTTAAGAAAACATTATGGAAGTAAAATATTAAATTATTATAACCACAAAATATAATAGTCACCTCTTGCCATGAGGCGACAATTCCATATTTTCATTATTTTTGGCTAAAAAATATCACAATGTACTTTCGTGTATAAAACGAAAATTAATATTTTTCTCAAAGTTAAAATGTACACCACGGAAATCCTCAGCAATATTCATTTTGCCGCTAAACTTGTGCAATGGAGGGAACACTTTTTGCACTGCTTCTACAACCAGTTGTTTCGAGATCAGTGACGTGGATTGTTTCTGCCACCCATGCCATTGGAATGTTTGGTTGTCCGGATGTCGCCACGTCGAAGTTTGTGAACGCTATGAATAAATTCGACCTTCTCGTCGTGGTTTTCCTGAGGACTGAATTGGTTTGTAGATTTGTTCTGAGAAAGACCGCGGCAAGATGGCCGCTACGTCCTTAACACTGCCTTCGGCACGGAGTCACCCGGGCGTAGTAGAGAGTTGAATTATTGAATACTAAGCAAATATTTCGAGTTTTTGGACCGCGCAAACTACTGCGGTAATTAGATCCGTAATTGTAGTGAATGTTACAGCCGAAAGGTAGCATTTCTGTATAAGGGGAAGGGAGAGAAAAAGGTTGAGGTAGGCATGACCGGGCGCAAACTGCGGTGCGTTCGTTAGGGTACTTAGTTCTCAGGTATTGATCTGGGATATATGAAGAAAAAACCATCAATGATAAGAAAGTTTCGATCAGAGGAACCGGCCGCTATAATATTCCTCCAGAAAGTGACCGAATTGAAACTGTCTCTAGAACTAGAACTTTCTCTATCTCTAAATACCTAGAACTATCTCTAAAAGTTAGAAGTAAAAAAATATCAACCTGTTAGCTTAACATCAGTTGTCAGTAAGTAGATAGACCTATTAATCGCTGAACGGATTAGAGAAAATTGACTATTTGGGTGGCGGCATGAGTCAAGAAAGGGTTACTCGTGCGAAAGTCAAACAATAGCTTTTTGTCAGGACATTGCGGATGCACAAGATGTGTGTGATAGAACTGATTCGGCGGTAATAGACTTTACGAAGTCTTTTGATCTTGTCCCCCATGATAGACTACTTGACAATTAGAATAGGGCTAGACTTAAGATACTATTAATTAAGGATTTTCTAAATAACACACGTAAGTGTGGGAAACAGCCTGTTGGAAAGTTAGTGTAACAACTGGTGTTCCGCAGGGGAGTGTTCGTGAATGTTTACTATATTTGGTGTATGTAAATAACATAGCAGAGGGAATAGGTTAAAAAATTAAACTTTTTACGGGCAACTGCCTTATTTACAGAAATATCGAAAATGTACTGGATCAGGATAAATTACAGTGTGACTTGCGATGCTTGGAAGAATGGACGAAAATCAATAGAATGAAGATAAATCCCAATAAATGCAAAATAGTTTTACGCGTAGTAGAAATAAAGGGATGGCTAAGTATTTGCTTGGAGACAAGATAATTCGGTATGTAACTACTTGTAAAATTCTAGGGGGTATAATCAATAAAAAGGTTGGATGGGGGAGTACATCAACTTTACTGTTGGGAAGACGAGGAAATCTTTACTCTTTGTAATGTGAGTATAAAGGAAGGGAAATAGTAAATCAAGAGAACTAGCATATACAACCACTATGCGTCCGGTATTAGAGTATGGAGCAGAGTGTTGGGATCCGTATAGAAAGGGCGAAATAAACTCCATCGAGTGTTCAGAACGTATCAGCAAAATTTGTTAAAAGGGGAAATTCGTTAGGAAATATTTCCAACAAAGTATCGACATGGGAATCTTTGGCGAGCCGTAGGGAAAAAGCCAGGTTGTGAATATTTTACAAAGGATTAGAGAAAAATTCGGCGTGGAGGGAAATTCAGGAAAGAATACATGAACCCGTTTATTTTGCACGTCACGACCATATTAGAAAAATACGTCCACGGAAACAGAGAACTGATATTGGAAAATACCCTTTTGTAAATACGACTATCGGGTCATGGAATAGCTTGCCTGCAGCACTAATGGACACTTTTCCCACAAACATCAAGTCTTTTATGTTAAGATTAAATTCTAGTAATAGTGTTGTAAGCGATAAGATCAGTAGTCTGTGAAGTGCCTCTGCATTTAGTAGGCATGCCTGAAATGAAATATTGTACAATGTAATGTATGAATTTTAGTGTTCTTTATTGTATTAGACGTGTAATAAATGCGAAGAATTTGCTACCGAGCATAATGCTCAAAGCAAATTAAATAAATTATCTGTCTATCTATTGCTAGTGAAAAAAATTCATTACTGTCAGGACTCGAAAACTAGGACACGATCCAAGACGTTGTAATGGCAACTGTTCACATATATACCCTTTCCCTTAACATTCCTTCTCAGCCGCTGACTCGAGTGGAGATGAGCGGCCCACAGCGTCGGCTCCCGCCCCTCCCCCACGCGTTTCCGCCCCGCACGCCTGTGCGTGGGCTCGTTGCCCAGGGGAAACAAGCCGCTCGTCCACTCGCGCACTCGTTCCTGGCCCGGCTGCGTCCGGCACGCGGCGGCCTGCATAATGAGCCCGGCCGGCGTATCATTACAGCTCAAAATTCGATAATGAGCTGTATCGGGAGAAACAGCACGCCGCTTACCATCCATGTAAACTACAATTGAAGCCTTTTGCATAAAGATGAACGTCCCGCCGTGAAAGCCTCTACGATGTGGTCCTCGCTCTCCGTCCCTCATTCTCTCCCTCTCTTCCTTCATCTCCCTCCGTCCCGCCCCCTTCCTCCCACACTCTGTCTCTGTCTTTGTCTCTCTCTCCCTTCATCTTCCTCCGTCCCTCCCTCTTCTTCCCAGTCTCTGCCTCTGTCTGTCTTCTTCCCTGTCTCCCTTCGTCTTCCACCGTCTCGCCCCATCCTCCTTTTTTCTCTCTCGCTCTCTCTGCCTATGTCTCTCTCTCTCTCTCTCTTTCTCTCTCTAACTCGAGGCTTAGGTTTACGAAGCGCAGGTTCGAATTAATTATTACAAAATGGGTTGGGCAAGAGGAACGCTCCGACATGTGGCTATAATTACGGCAAATGAGTTCTAAGATGTTAAATTGTGGGTCGTCGGCGAGCCCCTGGGCTGGCCGATGACGCGTAACATTGCGGACGCTTGGCTAACGTTATGGAAGAACCTCCGGCAGAGGCTCATTACGCCCTGGAATGTGAGGCAAATGCATTGACTTAGTGGTGGCACGACGTGCTCATGAAGTGTTCGCGAAAGTGTTTGCAGTTTTGCAAGGTCAGTTTCTGGGAATAACGTATTGCGATTATTACAACTGATTGTGCCATGAAAGGCATTGGGGCATAGAAGAATATAGGTTTCGGCCTTGCGTTGCGAGAAGGTTTGGTGTAAACCGCTTTGAAATGCAACGAGAACGCTCATGAGAGGTAAAACTTTTTATCTCATAGCTACACAATAGCAATGATAAAATATGATAATTACAGTTAAAATTTAATTCTTGGTGAATGATAATGTGAATGGGTTTTTGTGAATTTTTCATAACCTTCAATATAAGTTTTTTTAATTAATTAATTAATTAATTAACAATACATATATACATATATCGTATATGTTTTTTTGTAATATACTAATTAATTAATTTTTGTGGCTATAATGAAGATATTGACAATATACATAGTAATGTTCGATATTCTGTCGTTAGACTTCGTAGTTATCTTGAGGTTTTTGTTATAACTATTTTCTGCAGTCTTCATTTCGGCGAAACATTTTTAGATTGGCTGTCCTAAAGTACTCTTTCCTCACACTTTTTTGATATTACCTGCAGCATTTTTTAGTTTTAATTTATTTCATTTCACTCTAGGTTCCCGACCTTTGTACCCACCAATATTTATCCAGCCAAGATAAATTTGTCTTTTATAATTTGACTTGTTTTATTTCTCTGCTAATGTACCTATACTGTATCTAATTTCATCTTTATCACTCACTTGTTTCAAATACATTTCGCTACTTTATAAACCTAGAAAATGAAAAGAAATAAGAATTGTTTTGGGATGGAACAATTCGCAATGTGTTAACTACATGTTGTGGAGCAAAGGCAATCATTAACTCCACCAAAATACGGCTTTAGTACAAAGTGTTACTATTTAGGTTAATAAGTAAGGGAGGTAGATGGAAATAGGATTGTCCATCATGCTTTATGTAAATTACGCCCAAAAAATGAAAAAATCCTTTTCACAGAACACTCGAGATTCGAAGAGCGGGCACATTTAAGAGCGCTTAAGCGCGGTATTCCAACAACGGGACTCCAACAGCGGGACTCCAACCGTGGGACACAAATAGTGGGACGCCAATAGTAGAACTCCAACAGCGTGACTGGAATCCACAATCATCGCAGCATTTTTCAAAGTATAATCATTCTCTTTTCTTTCCCATTATTCCCTGCATTCACTTCCTCTCTACCTCTATTGCCCACAAATTACCACCATTTTACCACCATATCGCCCTTTCGCTCATCACCGTCCAAGTTGATAGGCCGCGCCGCTCCCTCTTCTTCTGGCGGCATGCCGCAGTCGTGCTAATTGCGTTGATGCTCGTGGAAGCAGCGAATGTACCACAGGTATTCCCGCCAAGGCTGCAGTGTTTTGCCGCTGATCATCAGCGGCACTCGAGTACTTGAGCAACGCTGGGACGTCACACTTTTTCACTCGCGCGACACGTGCCACCGCAGCCGACTAGTGGAGGTTTTCCAGTGTGTTCTATCTTTCACTCTGCCCTCTTCCCTCTTTCCACCCTGCAAGGGGTCCCTGGTTTGGTGGTTGTGTCTTCAGTATAACTATTCATCTGGTCCTTTTGACTCTTTCTCTAGAGGAGGGTTTCCATTTGCTGTTACTATTCGTCTATAGTAAGAAGTCCGCTTACGTCGTTTAAAATTTTTAAATACTTTGACAAACTTAATACGTTTTACAGATTCATTACAAAGGTTTTTTGATTCTCCATTGAAACACACAGATACGCGTTACGTAGAAATGCCTATGTCTCTTCTTTTGTCACGACTCACGTACAACCAACAATTCCCGTGTTTTACGCGAGATGAATTTCTTCTCTCTTCAAAAAAAACTAAATATCTTCGACACTCAAATTCATCGACCGTATGTGACTGTCCAAAACGTGTGTTGATACGTCTTTCGTACATATATCTGCTCTCATATCGGAAGTCTTGGAATGTAATAGTTTTATGTTTTGTTATTTTATATCGTCCTTAAGAAAGTTCAATTTTCCAAGCATATTTATTTATAGCATTTATACGGAAATTTTTGGTCCAGTCAATGACAGATTGACTATATGTGTTCACATTAATAAGCTTCTTTACAGAATCATCGAATCGTATTTCCTGAATAAGTAACTGTATCCACATATATGGACTGTTTCTTCATATATGGACTCGCATAAAGCGATTAATTCAGCCTTCATACTTCATAGTGTCAAATTTTTTTTTACTCTATCACCTTCTAATATTCTCACCGTACTTGACCACGAAACCACCGTAAGATTTTCAATCTTTTGTGACACTCCAGTTAGCATCTGAATAAAATTCTAATTTTTCTTTTTTCGTACTTAGATGTCATATAATACTTTTCGTTTTCGGAAGATATCTTAATATCCTCTACAGTGCTTGAGATGGTTTGACCGAGGATCTTTAGAAAATTGCGAAAGCTTACTGTAGCTGTACGCAATATCAGGTCTCGTAGACGATACTAAGTTTTCTACGTTCCCTAATATTTGCTGATAAAATACGGGATCTATTTTTTCAAAGTTCTCGTCGTCTTCTAACTTTGTTCCAACAACTCTGGGTGTGGATACTTGGTAACCCATTCATTTGATTGTAAGCATTTTACTTAATTGTTTCATGATTTTTTTACAATTATATCATTTTCGCTTACGATTAAACAGTAGTCTACATAAAACGGAACAGCCAGGAATTATGTTTTTGATCGATAAATGCACAAGGGGAATTTTGACAATATCTGAGTCCGCATTGCTCCAAAATATCGCAGAGTTTACCATATGAGCAGAGATCTGCTTCGGGCAGTCCGAAAAGAGGCACTGTTTTCGAGTTCCAATAACCTTGTTTTCGGCATCTTTCTTTTTTATTTCATGTGACACGTTCATAAAGACATCTCGATTAAGATTTCCTTTAGGTATGCCGTATCTATATTTTACAAATATGTGTAGGACGCTGCAATCGACAATAATATTCGCAAAGTCTCTAACTTCATAACTGGACTACGTCTCTTTGAAATCTTCGCCGATTATTTGGTTAGAGCCGTTTCAACTAAGCGAGTTTATTATGTTACATTTCCAGAAATCACTTTCCTTTTGCATACCCATTTGCTATTTAAAATCTTCCTTTTGGTACTAATTTCATTTACATTATCTTCTCTCCATATTCCATATCTTTGTAAACACTTGGTTTCCTTCTCAATCGCTTTATTCTATTCTTCTCTTTCCGATCCGGTTCTGGCTTAGAATGTTTTATGCGTTATTAACGAATATAAATAATTCGTGGAAAATGTTCTTCTTGCAGCATTACCGTATCTTTCTACTGTTCGTCTGTCTCTGATAGATCTTCGTACAGGATCTCGGTTTGAATATCTCCTGATTTTTTAGTGAATTATTTTTGTTACGTTTAGTTAACTTTCGTTTCTGTACAAGCAGAAACTTCTCTCGTGTCATTTCTTATGTTCAGAAATAAATATCCATTCGTTTCTATATAATTGTTTCTCTGAACATCGATATCTTGATCGTCTGCAAGAGTATTCATAAATGTTTTTCTAGCAGCATATTTCATTTTCAGTTCGTCGAACTCTAAAATTCTATATGCGCATTTTCCCATTTTATTTTTAGAATCTAATATGTGACGTCGAGGATTGTTCTCTGCATAATATGCAGTACATCCAAAGGTTCAGAAATGTAAGATATTATGTTTTCTTAAAAACTATATTTCTAATGGAGTAAGATCAGGCTTCCGAGAAGGTAATACACTAATTACATACACAGCATCTAATGCTGCTTCTCCACAGAACTGCAAAGAAAGGTGTGAATCTAACAGCAAGGTGCGTACAGAATCGAGCTTCTTTCTATTGCCTCGTTCCACTATCCCATTACTCTGTGGCGAGTAAGGTACAGAATACTCTTGCTTTATTTCTTTTCTAATAGAAAATTGTACCATTTAGGTGCTATTAAATTCTCCTCCGGGAGCTGCGTTTAGCGTGGTGCAGTCGGAAGCAGGCTGCGCTTCGCCTCACCTCTTTTGCCCCTCAGCAAGTCGTAATATCTTAAATATAATTGTTAATATATATTATTTTCCTTTGCTTTGCTTTGAGGCATACATGTAGCTGCAATAATTTTCTTGAGGTCTCTGTGACGTGTTAGAAGGGAGTTTAGTAATTTCTTCAGCAATACCATTCTTCATGATTTGGCAGTACTGAAACAATACCATCACGTGGGATCTGATGAGATATAGGAGCCAACCCCTTTTGCCCCTCAGAAAGTCGGCGGCAGGCGGCATCGCCCGGTGGTCACGACCCCGGCTACGTGAGCGGCGGTCGTCGGCCGGCTGCGTCTAGCCTCATCCCTCTTTGCCCTTTAGCAAGGCGGTCGGGAGATGGCTGCGGCGTTGATGCGGCGTGGTGGCGTCAACTGGCGCCAACAGTGCTGGTCCGGGCATTGCGGTGCGTTAATAGCGCCCCGGTCCGTCGTCACTCTGGGCTCGCGGTCGGGCACTTAGAGTCATGGCCCACTGCCTTTGTTCAGAGCCAGCCTCCCCAGAGTCGGCATGAGTTGTGACGACGAGGCAAGGCATTCGGGAGGCGGCGCGACGGCAGTGCATCAGCTGAAGTGAGTCCTAGCAACTCACCCTTGCCCCCACCTCGGCAAGGCATAGCTACTCCTCGTTGTGTCCCTGATCGGAATGGCAGAGCTAGCGTCTTTCAATCGCCTCGTCGGCTGCGCGGGTCACGCGGAGACCCTCTCCCGCTTATTTCCTGCGATTGACGGGCGCGCGTCACGCGATTTCTTTCGCCGCCCTATCGCGGCGTCGTTGACGGATGCCCGCGTCTTGCCAAATTCTGCGAAACTCGAACGTCATCCAAGATACGAGAACAGGGCGGCGGCGATGCGTCGCTCGAAGGGAAAGACGTCCGTATTTTCCCACGAGTCACCGGATGCGGCCTGGCGTGGGTTGGGTCGAGACAAAAGGGCTTCATGACTCGGCGTCCCCGACACTGAGAACACGCTTGCAGGTAGAGGAAAACTTCGTGTTTCCTGGCATCTTTCGCTCAAGTTTATACTCAATATAATTTTTTGAAACACTCGTCGCCACCTGACGCGTGCGACTGTCCCATCACAGTACATTTTGAGATTTTTCAAGATTCAGACAGTTCAAAGTAAATGTGACCTGTACCATTTTATGCGTGCTTTGCATTTAAAAAAAAGACGAGATAAACATTTTAAAGAAGAAGCCACTGTTGAAGGATTTTTAAAAAAATTCATATATAACAATGAAATTACTCAAAAACGACGGAAACATACATAAAGATCTGTTTTTGAAGAACATATATCATTATTGAAACAAGGGACATTTGTAATTTTTGAAAATTCAGATAGTTCAATCAAAATAAAACCTGCGCCAGTTTTTACACTTCTTTACTCTGTTCAAGAAAAACATTTAATCAAAAATCTGGAGCCGTTCTTAGAAAATTTTCAAAATGTTGTTAAAGCTTCGTGCAAAATGCCCACAACAAAATATCCGTTTCAAATAGGCAGAGCCTTGAGTTCTACGAGACAGGTCCGGAAATATCAAATTTTTAGAAAATCGTCTGAATGATGAGGGACTAGCATTGACCACAAGCAGACTGACAGAATGGCTTTTTGCTGTAAACCAATTTATTTATATCCTCAAAACGTGATTTCTGACTACACAACATGTTAGAGGAAGTGCTGTACTAGATATAGGAAGAAGATAAATCCAGTTTTGCGATATGAAGGCCCACAATACGAGATTTTCGGACAAAACGTATTACCCGGAAGTTTATAAAGAGGTCCTACATCAACATATTTCTAAACATAAAGAAAAGTGTAAATAAGGATTTGAATAAAATAAATTATGTGCATTTTAAATCGAAACGAGTGTATAAGTAAACTTCATATTATATAATTCCAAAACTCTAAATATACGAGTAAGAATTATTATAAAATGCTTAGCCTTCTTAACGGTCTTTTTTTCACACAGCATTTCACGATTCATTGATCAAATACTGACATGCCTTTCGGCGCTTGGGAATCCATTACATGCTGCAAGAAATGCCTAGCTTTACATTCAGAGAAGGAATTCAGTTACCCCTTCCCTATGCCATATAAAGTTTTATTTCCTAACACCCCGTAACTAAAAAAAAAATTAGCGAGCAGAACAACGTCCATTGACCTGCCCCTTTGCACATCACACTCTCGTTCTAACGAACTAAACAATTCCTTTTCCTCCTTTATGATTCGAGATCTCCCATAAGCTAAATAACTTCGCAGGAACTGCAGCTCTTCTTCTTCTGATGCTCCAGCGCTAATTACAATGATGATAATCACTGCAGCGAAAGTACGCCGGGTACCCTTGAAGCCCGGGGTTCTTTGCTGCAGATCATCAGCGGCACCATAGCAGCGCCTCACCTTCTCTCCTTTGTGACACACGCCGCCACCGCCTTTGCCAGCCTCGTCCCCGCCAACCTCGCCGCCCGCGGCGTCAGGTTTGCCAACTAGGGCGATTTATTGAGGAATTAACGTCAATCGATGTACGTCCGGCGGGAAAGGATGTCAGTATGACGGTAAAATATCGCCAATGGTTTCGCTGCACGTGAAAGTAACGAGCTTGAAGTTGCCCGAAAAGTCGGGAGAATGTAGTTGACTGTCAATGTCTCGTTACGCCGTGGCATGCAATTGTATTTTTAAGAAGTGTGCAGACTTAATTTGATGCTGGTGTAACGGGTATTGAAAGCTTTGCCATAAGTGCCAATAACTTTCAGAAGCATTTCATAGTTAGTGACTAATTTACAATGAAACTATATTCAACAGAGATGAATATAGAACAAATATTTTGCACTCCTATTACGAAATCACAATAGGAATCTGTATTTTACGCACATTCAAATTCACATTCGATACAAATTATGGACCTTTTCGTAACTCAATTCTTTTAAGTGTTGTATTTGAGAAAGAACTGCAAAGTTTTATTGCTCGTAAAAAATACTCTTTTTTGATTCCTGTTACACTTAAAAAAATATGAATCATAACACTGCGCAAATGCAATCATTGAAAATTACACTAGATAAAATTATATTAGATATGTTTACACTGGATAAAAAATTAAAATACTTATCATAGGAGGTCAATAAAAAAGGTTGTAAGTGTTTTTTTTCATTTGGAAATGAAAATTGCACTATTTTTAAAAAAAGATACAAAATACCAGAAGCATTCGAGACTTTGGAGTAATTGGAAAGGGTTAACAAAATAAAATGAAAGAAGAACATCAGCATCAATTTTCAACAAAGTATCAAAAGAGCCTTAATTGTCATTCTTACTATCTGGAAAAGAAAACTCAAATTCTTGGGTCGTGTCACAGTAGAAGGTGCCTTCTTGCAACAAGTTTTCTTGTTGTACGAAGTGCAGTCACCAGTATCTTCAAAACATTAGGCGATGTTTCTTGTAAGCTCCTGATAATCATAATACATTACTACCCTAAGCAGCATAGTTTGTGAGCCCTTCGACGATTATTTAATTTATATAGTTATTATTTAAGGTTAAAAGCAGTAAAATATTATGCATCACAAACAGTGGGGTGAATGATATTCTGCGCACGTTTTCTTTACTTTAAAAAAATATTTTCTTACTGTTCCACATACATGTTTTCCAGGGTCGAGGAATGCTACACACCTTACTCTTTCTTCACTCTCTATGGTACCCTGGATGGGTATATGAAATGTTATTCGTTTGTTTTAATAATTTTAATTATTTGGGTAATGAAACTATGAGAATATTGGTAGATACGATTATACGATTGAGGTCATATCATTTGTCGTGGATTTGCTTAACTTAATTAAATTAATTAAATTAAATTAATTAAAATGGTCTTAACGGAAGCGTGAATTTATACGTAGGTTCGGTTCTGCTGTACGTCCGAGGTTGAAGATGGTGGTGTTAGGGGTCTGGAGAAAAATGAAAAGACAGTTTGGTAATGTGTTTTTTGATTTGTTGCTATTTGCAGTTCATGGCAAACTTGCTTGTTAAGAATGAAACAAGGAACTTTCTTAATGATCATTAGAACTTTTTCCTGTATGTTTTGCGGAATGTTTATATTAGATTTGTCTGCATTTCCCCACATCGGACATTGTTGATCAAGTATCGATTTGTAAATCTGCGTTTCGACCCCCTATAGTTTATAAATTAAATTATATTGGACGTAAAAGGTTTTCTAATAAATAAACTAATTGAAATAGCTGTAATATAGCAACTGTATCAATATAATAAATATTTTATTATAGTTGTTTTTTGTTTGTTTGTTTTTTGATCTTAAGTCACGAAATGTATGATATAATATGGTGTTCTCATTGCAAAATTTACGTTGATCTGTGAAATTCTCTAAAGAAATATGTTTAATTTTGCTTCTATGTTTTAAAATCTTGTTTAACTACACTTTTAATTTTTTTGATTAACATTCAAAATTTTTCCGTTTTGGGTATATTTATTTGGGGGAATTTATTTGCTGTTTCCGCAGAGCTGGCTTCATTTTCTTCCATTTCGTTATTTAATATTTCGAACCTGTTTGAAGTAGGGATAGCATGGCTTGGCACAAAATCTTTTTTCTTTTCTTTTGGGTTGGCTTTGTTGTATTGGGGGAGGTAGACTCCAAGGGCGGCCAATTAGAGTGTTTGGAGGGGCTGTAGATGCTGTTGCAAAGGGTGTAGTTGTTGATTCAATTCCTGGAGTGGATGCTGCTGCAACTGTATTTGCTGCTGTTGCTCATCGACGATTCGTTGTTGGAGAAATTTTAAAGAATGTGGCGTGGGGTTAGGCGTGCTGTTGTTCACGGCCTGCATTGCTGTTTGGAGGATATGTCCCAAGTCAGAGTACGTTAAATCATTTTTATATACATTCCCCAATAGTTAAACTGTTAGATACTCTAACGAGTGCAGTGATCACTTTGCAAGCACTCGCAACTCACTGAGTCCTCAGTTTGAACTAACAGGGCTGCGAAGCCGACACAACCTCTCGCCACCACTGTTGGAGCTGAACTGTGAAAAAGCACGTTTTCTTAGATTATGGTATCTTTACTCCACCCAATATACAATACGAATTCTGAATACAGATGGAAATGATAACTTTAGGATTTAGAAAGAATGTATTTACTCCGGTGTAATCAAAATTATTTGCAAAGGCAAATCAGCTACAGATTTGGGTTATTATCCCTCATCGTGCTCTTTGTGAAGGAATCGACTTTGGTCCTTGAACACATGAAGAACGAAAATTTGAATAGCTATATTTCCCACTCAACTCTAGAAGACGTGCACATATAAGGAACTTATATTTATCTCCACAAGCAAAACAAATGACCATCTCAGCATTTGCTCAAGGTATCATGGAAACTGGACGAAGAACCTGCTTGACATGGAGTCATTTATCGAGGAGCTGAGGTACAATACTTGTTATAAGTTATTTAGAATTATACAGTCTCTAATGGTACGTAATATCTTAAAAGTAATTGTTGAATAACATTATTTTACTTTGCTTTGTTTGTAGACACACGTGTAGCTCCAATAGCTATGAGTGGGTAATGGCAAAGATAAGGATTCCTGAGATTAAAAAAAATGTATAGAGTGTGCACTTCACATTCAAACATAACCTAAGGATTGAAGTACTTTGACAAAAAATAATTTAAAATCGAACTTCATCATCATTCGTGTCATACGGTAAACAGCTATTTATCACATCAATCATTCATTTCAGGTACGACAACAAGCTTCAGTACTTGATAAAGAATAAAGCTTCCAAAGAACAAACAATTGGTAAATGAAATGATGTGCCGATTCGTAGCCCACCAAATTGACCTCAAGCGTCCGCGTTCTATTTTCGGCGACCTCCGTTCAACGTCCATAGGCACATCCGGGGCCCAGGAATCCGGGCAGTTGGCCCGCGGGCGTTGGCAGGCGTGCGGGCTGGCGGGCGGCGCTTGTGCTGTGCTAATCTGACGGCGCAAGAAGCACCTGGCGAAGGCGGACGCGACGGCGTCGCGTCGTTGAAGGCAATCGGGGCTGCTAATAGCGTGAGGCCGGCCACGCCTCGTTAAGCCGCTGCGCTGGGCCAGGGCGTACGGTGGTGATTGTGTGGGCAGGGACGGGTTGGACGGGGGTTGGACGGGGGTTGGCGGTTGGGGCGGGTGGGAGCGGTGGTGGAGTAGGGCGGGGAGGGGTGGAGTCGGAAATAGGGTTGCCATTCTTCCATTATGGAAAAAGAGGAAATTTTCATAAAAATAATTTTAAAAATAATTTATTTTTCTTAAAAACAAAATACTATTGGGAAATACTTCAATCTTTGTCATCATTTTCACAATGACTCAATAGGCCTAGTTGATTCCTATTAGTCTTTTCCCCTTTTATACCAGAGATATTTATTGGATGATGAAATCTCCCTCACCAATTAAAGCGTGGCTTTGCACTTTTGTTTGTCATTAAAAGCTGTTTTTCTTTTTAGCACCCTGCTCGAAATATAACGCCGCAGAGCAGTTGGCAGCACTGCCGCATTTCTTTAAAAAAAGGACGTAAATGTAGATATAGTTGATCTATGAATGTTGACTGTTGTTAGGCGAGATAGTTGAAATTAAATGTCATTTATTTATACAATGAAATGTTATGATGACTGGGACTATAAAAAATTGCAAAAAGAGCAGTATTGTTCGTGATTTATACGTCTAGGTTGCATTTAAATGTAGATTCCCTTTCCAATAAGAACAGAGGACCTTTCGTCCTTTCTTGTACAATCCACCAGGGCAGTGTTTCTTCCTTCAAAGAGGACGTACGGTAACCCTAGGTCGGCAGCGGGAGGTGGAATGAGGACGTGGTGGGAGTGGTGTGGGAGATCGCGGTCGCCCACAGTATTAGGCAAAACGGTCGGAGTAACGGAAATAATTACGTCAAGTACCTCTCTCGGGATGGTATGTTTTAAATAATAATTGTTATTGTTATATCATATTAATATCACAATAATATTTTTATTTTGCTATGTTTTTTACTCCCTACACTTTACAAAATTATCGTTTATTTAAGTAAATACGCCTTCTGTGTTTATGGATACACAAATGAAAACTACGAACTGCTAAAACAATATATCTTGTATCCTTGCGTATATAAGTATGTGCGTACTTGACTGTGTGATTACCTTGTCTGTGTGTCTGTCCTATTTCATTTTTATTGTCCTTTGTATTCATTTTGAAATAAATATATACACTGTACATAACCTAAACAAACGCATAAAAAATCGTTTGGCACCTCGGTGGTGAAAATTCGTTGACTGATTCATAGTTTTGAGTGAACAGAATTGATTCAAGCTCTCACATACAAATCCGGCAAAAGATATTGCACATTTTTTCCCAATAATTATAATACACTTCTTCTCAATCGCTAAATAATACTAAAATATAATGTAGGTATCAGCAATGAGTAAATTTTTTTTAAAAATCTGTACTTACAACTCGTTTTTATTTAAATTAAGGTAAACTGAAATGTACACACTTTGAGAAGATATGTGATGTGGGTAGTAATGCCCTGCAAGTCTCTTAGCGATATTTTATATTTCCAGATGCAAAATACTTACGAAAACTGTAAATCATTTAAATTGTATAATACTATGTGTTAAATGTATTAAATTAGTTAATAACTATTGCCTATATCCCAAAGAATCACGATTGGTTTCAACTTAACGGGCAATTGACGTATTTTGTTGCAAAAAGGAACGTCATATCTGCTTCGTTTAACTTCATTAAAAAAATAAGTAATATGGGTCAAATTCTAATCACAGTTCTCTCTTATTTTCAGTTACGAGCAACTTGTGAATTGCACTAGAAGATAAAAAACGAAAGAAATATCAGAACAAAATAATGGCAGAGGTTGTTGCGGCCTGGACCTGGTTAGAGAGTATCTAGAGCTCTTGTGCGATTGCTGCTGAGCATTCAACTTTAACTGTACAAACCATTGACGACAGGAAATGGGTGTATCGTTATGATCTCTGGCAGCAGTGATGAGACGGGCAGTGGGTCGAGGAGATCATTTGCGCCCCAGATAAAACCAACAGTTTGTCCGAGAGTCGAGGACATAATTTCATAACAAATGTACATAAATATATTGTAACATGCTACGTAGATATCATGTCGGTGTTTTAATATCAACAGCACAGTATAGAAATATATACATAAAATACATATATCATTATTTGGAACTCATTACCTGAGGACATTAAGCAATTAAACCCTAAATACGTATATGCATAAGGTATTAAAGTTGTTGCAAGTGGGAGCATAGACTCCACATAAGGAGGTAGGTGGAATTGGTTCTTTAGTGTTGGCTAGTGTTTTCTGTAATATATGAGTGTTGTTGAAAGTAGTTTTGAGACCGAATTTATTGAGTATGGTGGATATTTTAAGAGAAAGGTGTCTTACATAAGGAATTATGAGGAACGTGGCTGGCATACCAGCCCTGAGGAAGACCACGACAGGATGGTCGAAACGTCGGCAACTCAGCCTTCGACGCGGCGTCACCCGGACAGCCCAGATCACCTACTATACAGCGTGTCTAAAAGCCGTCTCCGTCGGTGATGTCATTGTAATGGCTTGGACCGCGAGGTCGTCGGTTTCGAGTCCTGATGTTGGAAGGATTTTCGACACTGCCTACATAGCTAGGTAGAATTCAGTTGCTGACTGGAGAAGACTTCTAGCGGCCGGTTGCTCTGATCGGTAGTTTTCCATGGTCTCTCTGGGCTACACCCGGCGAATGCCGGAGCAGTACCCTATCAAATAGGGCACGGACAGCGCGCGATCGTTCCTTCCTATACTTATTACTTTCTTACACACACACACACTTGTATGCAATACACTATAACATGTATGGAAAGACCCGTCAGGAGGTTAGAGCATGCTCGACTGTATCAGTACTTCACTGTTGGGAGATTACTAATTGGGAAAACCCCAGCCAACTGACGTGTGAGTCGGCGCCGGTTTTCGCCATCCAGAGGAGAACGATCACCCTTCTTCTCTCGATAGACATCCACTACGCTGATGGAAGTAATGAGTTAAGAACTTGGCGCACCCGGAATCACTAATCAATCAATCAAATTCAAAATTGTACCATGCGGATAGATAGTGAACTCGAGTTTTAGGGCGTATCACTTGCGTGTGTACATGGTTCATGAAAATGCCCCTCTTTATTTAACATTGTCACACCCGATGTTGAACATTTTCATTTCTGGTCATTAACTTTTTTTAATAAGCTAATGACACTGAAATATAATTCATGATATTGTTCAGTTTAAACGTTATAAAAATTTATTTCCCCAAATATTTATTTTGTCATTCGCTAAAGTCTGTTTGGGTATTTTGTAGCGAAATAACGGGAATAGCCCCATTAATCGAGAGTACAAATTCATAGTGTCCAGTTTCTAACAAAACGTTCCTAAAGGAACAGACTTCGTAAAACCTGTTATCCGTATTTCCATATAAGTATTACGCAGAATATCGAATACCCATTTTTATAGCGTTTTGCTCCAGGCTGAGTTCCAAAACTGCTTCGAACATCTGAAGTGGTAAGAATTTGACGGAAGAGATCCAGTAAGAAATGACCGCATTTCCTTTTATTTGGCAACTTCGCTGTATCTAATTTTAAGCGGTACGTTATTTTTCACGATTAAGGCCTAATTCACTACTATTCCCGGCCATAACGTTAGCAAAAAATGAGGCCAGGATATAGTCTAGAAGGAAATGGCCCCTTACGCTCCCCATTTTTGAAATACCAAATGTTTAAGTTACCAACACTTTTCTGAAATCATCTAAACGACCTGGGCTATTATGGTGAAGGTGGTTATAGATTTAAGGAAATGGCGAACAGATATGATGATGGCTGTGGAGTCTACTAAAACGATAATGGTTAGTGGTGACATTGAACGTTGTTAGAAAGCGCTTCGAAAAGAAAATAAACAAGAGAGAAAGAAGGTAATATTTTTTGTATAAATGTATATGATGCTCAATAAGAATTAAAATCTGTGATATGTGAAATTGTTCCTCTGATATGAAGATCGAGATAGATTGAGGTATGTAGAGAAATATTAAGAGAAGTGAAATTGTATGTGTGAGGAGAAGAGAGGAAGAGGATGTATAAAACAACTAATGTATTTATGTATGTACTTTGGCACAACAGCCCTTTACGAACTAACGCCTACCAGCAGCGTCCCGGCTTTGCGGCCATGGGTTAAGGGGTACGTGTGGTTAGCACATAACCATATCGAACCAACTGATAGAAAGGATAATTGGAGGAACAGCCAGAATGGATGGGGAAGAAAAGCCTTATAAGAGGAAAAGAAAAAGTTTATAAAGAGTAAGTTAATGAAGGGAAACGGAAAACAGGAAGAAAGGGGACAGGGAAATAGGGGGTAGAAAGAGCAAAGGGAAAAGAAGAGGTGGATTAGAAAGAGAGGGAGTTTGAAAAAGCAAGAAACTGTGCAGGAGCAAGAGGAGAAGGGTATCTAGACAGAATAGCAGAGGGTCCAATTGAACCTTGTAGATGCAAATGTGCATGCAGTGATCAAAGTGGCAAAAAAGGCGAAGAAAGAGCACCCAGCGGGAGAAAGAGAAAGGACGGGTAAAGAGATAGTGGTAAACGTCGAAGAAGATGGGGAAAGCGGTTCACGAGGAGGCGGGGAAGGTAATGAAAATGACGGAGAGGTGATGAAATAATCTAGCGAGACGTAATGAAAGCAAGGTGGTTGAGCAGGGAATTGAAGCGCAGGTACTGAGTGGGAAAGGTGAATAGTTGGACAAAAGGAAGGCGTAGTAAAGGATGGACAAAGGACGGGAATGACGAAGTAGCACCGGAGAGACAACAGAAAGAGAGGCAAGACGGTGGAGGTGGGAGAGTCGAAAGGGGGGGGGGCGGTGGGAAAAACGGAAAAGACGAAGGCATGGTTTGAGGCGGAGGGGGGAGGAGGCACGGAGCGGCGATGAACCATCAGACGGGGCCGAGGGGCGTCTGGGCGATCGGTTTCTCCCAAAACAGGCCGCTGATTGCAGGCGGCAGAGACGGCGCGGGGGAGACGGAGAAGAAGGAGGAAGGAAGAGCAGGAGAGGAAGGAGGAGGCGGTGTGAGGGTAGAGGTGAGAGGTAGTGGAACGGCGGAGGTAGAGGCGCGGTGGCTGTTCGGAGACGGAGGCACACGGAAGACGGCGGTTGGCGGTGGCGGAGGCGGAGGCGGAGGCGGAACGCGGAAGCAGGAGGCCGGAGCTGTGGCTGAGGCGGGAGTGGAGGCACACGGGAAACGGCGGAGGCGGTTGGGGAGCGGTGGCGAGGCGGAGGCGAGGCAGAGGCGGAGGCGGAGGCGGAGGCGGAGGCGGAGCGGCGGAGGCGATGCGGAGGCGGGAGGCGGAGGGCGGAGGCGGAGGCGAAGCGGAAGCGGAGGCCGAGGCGGTGGCGGAGGAAGAGGAGGTGATGGCGAAGTCAGAACGCAGAGGCGAAGTCGGTGGAATTGGCAGATGCGAGAGCAGGGGCAGGGGCAGGGTTGTAGGATGTGCGGTAGCGGCGACGGGAGGGTGGGGGCGGTGGGCGTTAAACGGGGCGGTGCGCAGAAGTGGTGCCGGGCACAGAGGTAAAGGCGGAGGTGGAGTCAGAAGCGGAGGTGTTAGCGGAGGTGGAGGTGAGGTGGTGGCTGAGGCGGCGGTAGAGCAGTCTAATAGCGCGTAATGAGGCGTCCAACGGCGTCGACAAGGAGCCGCACGGCCCACGGCTAACGGCCTAGAACGGGCGCAACACGTCCGCTGGCTCCTGCATTCCCGCAGCCGCTGCTGATGCCCGCCCGGCGAACACTGACCCGGAAGGGGCGAGTGCCGTTCTCCTCAGCGATCATCATTATTTAATTAAATATCCGAGGAAATAAAAAAAATATTTTTTTATTTATTTTTCAATTAATGGAATTATTACATATTTTTTATTTTATTTATACCTCAGGCTAACTTTTGTGTATAAGGAGATATCTCCAGAACCGAAACGAGGGTTCAAATAAGCAATTCGAAGCACTACTTAAGTCGATGTATCAACCTGAGTAGGTAATGTGCCCATCCATGAGCGAGTTTGTCTCGTAAGTCCTGCTCGTCTCACACTATAATCTCTCTGGAAATCGGGCGTGTGAAGAATGGTTCAGATAGCCGCGCCATGCATTTACATCGTGATAATAAGCGGCTGGACGCGAGCCACGCTCCGTGTTGTATGGCACATTTGACACCACATCCACTGTATGCTCTTTTCTTCTCTAATTTTATACGCACACAAATTCACACTTTTAGGGCAGGAACATTGTGCGACTTCATTGTTTACAGGCACATGAAATGTTCACTTCCTTTCTCTATCGGAGGACATTTCGAAATATTCTAATTGCACACTACTATATAAATCAAAAACACAGATCATAATTGGAAGATATTTCTAGATTTAGTAAAAGATTATCTTAAGATGAATGTTACGCAGTTAGGCGCCGTGACTAAATATATAATGTACTGCTAATTTTGATGGGATTAGGAGGGCAGTGATCAAAAAACTTAAATCAAAACGACGATGAAAACTTAAGTCAACACGAAACTTCACGCATATATCTTACATCACGAGAAAAATATAAATGTTCCTTTGATTGATGAAATAAAATTGTTCAATCATCTTTCCAAATAAAATTAGGATTCAAGTAAAATTAGGATCCAAATAAAATCCATTCACAAGGATGGATTATTTTGTTCGAGAGGTGGGAAAACACTCAAATATATAGGTAAAAATGAAACTGAGAATGGGTTTCCATTGTGTAATTTTTGAACACTTTTAAGGCGAAAACGTCTTTCAAATACAAGGACTGAGAAAAGAAGTTGAAGAAAGTATTTAATGATTTACATTGTCTTTAAATATCCATTTCCTTCACTATAATTTTTAATGCTTTTTACACGGCTGGTTGTCGTTAGCTTAACACATTGTAAACACTTTTTTATAAAGTTTTAATATATTTCAATAAATGAAGAAAGGGAATTTCAATATCCTAGTGCTTCATTACGTCATCCGATCGCTATTAGAAAATTTCTGAGGCAAATTACTCAAGGAAATATTATGTAATGACAACTGTCATTCCATATTTGTTAAAATCTTGTGTGAAACTGTTACGATTTAAGAACAATCACCATGCGAAAAAATTTAACGTGGAAAATTTTAAAATACTTTTCACCCCTTCCATTTTTTGTAGGTTGATCGGTACGTTTGTTAGGTGACCAAATGGTTAGGATATCACTTTTGTGCATTGACAGACATTCACTATACAACTACCATTGCCCATTCTATTACATTTGAAATCTCTGTACTAAGGTTAGGATAATAGTATATACGTCATCATATTTGAGACATCACTTCGCGTTCAGCAGAGTTTATAAAAAAATCACAAAATGTGAGTACGGCAGCTTTTCAAACTTGTTTCCTACTTCCTCAGCGTCTCATTCGCAGCATCCAAGTCATAGAATAATTTATATTAATATATGTATTCATGTGCAACGAGGCAACCAAAATATTCTCTTTCATATGTTAGCGGCTTTACTTGGAAAGAGACACACCAGGTTCACCATGAGGACTGCCAGGACGAGAAAGAAACTTGATCGTCTTCTTACTATAGTTCGACCACCAGGTTTTGAATACAAGGATCTATACTGTCTTTTACTGTTGTCATGAAGTGTTCAGGCGTTTCCTATCGGGAACAGGATTTCTTTCTCATTTCCAATCATTAAAATGTTTAGTTGCCAATACGAACACATACTTTCAGCTGGAAAAGTTTCATTTTCACACTGATCTATAGCTTCAAGAATAACAAAGACAATGTATATCTCAACTCGTTTTACGAAAATAGTGGTCTTATTTCCTTTTTAGAATCACCGATTCTGTTGAGATCGTCACAAATTCCACGTGGATCAAATCCTGATTGAGCGGTAGAAGCGCATTGCATCCGCCATTGCGCCGTCTCCCGAATGCAGCGGAGGGCGCGGCGCGGGGCACGAAGCCTGAGGAAGATGGCAATCGAGCTCGCTGCGCCGGCGAAGCCTCGGGCGAACGTCTCCGCCGCGACTCTTCGTAACGCGTGGCACAGGGAGGGGCCGCGTTCCACCGCCAGACAAGAGGGCTTTCGTAATTGCAGGCTGCAGAGACAGGTTCACTGATGAATATTTGAATTGTTAATGTATACGCATTACATTATCCCCAATTACAATGTTGTTTTTAAATGATTTATTGATAGAAAATTATTAGCTTTATTAATTCGACGATTTTCGAATCATGTTGCAGAGTAACGGAGATTCCTTTTTTGAGTTTTGACTACGCGGAAGATGATGTTATATCTTCCTAGAGCCCCTTGTGAGGTAATAAACTGGTTTGCGTGACGCGGTCGTGGTAAACTGCCGAACATCTTCCGAATTAACGAACACTTCCATCATTCATATTTTCTGCTCCTCATAATGAAGCGAACGGTTCAGAGATCGCGATTAAGATAAGTATGTCGCCTTGCCTGGAAGCTTAATTTCATTAAGATGAATATTGCCTATAATATATAGTGTATAAACAAATTTCAAAGCTGTAGAACATCGGGAAAATTATGTACATGCATTAACATATTTGACCCTTCCATTCTATCAACTCATGTGTCGCAGATTGTCGCAGTAGACCTTGAGGGCCTCTGACTCTAGGGATTGTTTATTGAAACGTTAGCTGTGAAATAGATGTTAGTTATCTGGAAGACAATCCTAAAGTTCGAACACATTTATCGAAACCTCAAATAAATCAAGAAGCTAATACTTCGTGATTTTTTGTTGCTTTTAATTCAAAGAACTTTATCGAAAATGTTTTTATTATTTAATTTATCATAAGAACACGCATCTGGGGGCTCTGTAACAAGATAATTCACTTGAAAACTGCTGAGCAACTACATTGCATTTCTCAGCCAAACTCTCACATATTAAGCATTTTTCCATCTCATCGTACTGAGTATTCTTGTAGAATATTTACATCTGAAATTACTTCCAATCAAGAGCAGATTTAGAGAGTATTTAAAGAGGAGAACAATAAAAATAAATAAAATTGATCTTGGTATCTAACAATAATTAAATCCAAATATACCAACATAAATAGTTAAAATATAATAGGAAAATTAGATTTTGATTTTTTGCTATTAGTATATTTTATATTACAAAACTATTTCAATGTAAACTAAGAATTAGCGTGTAAGTATTATATTTTTAAAAATATTGTTTTTGTTATAAAAAATTAATACACAATTTGCAGAATATTTATAATTGTATAAAAATAGTTTATCGTAATTACACGTTATCACCGGTTGTCACGAGTTTTATGAAAACGGTTTATGAGATATAATTATTTTTATTTAACGACAAAAACAGTTTAAAAGTAAATGCGACGTAACTGTGAGGAACGATGTATTCTGAGCAAATTTTCTTCAAAACTCTGGTCCCTAATTCATATACAATTTGAATTATAAATACACGTGGTAATGAACGTTTCATTAGAGAAAATTAAGCTCATGCATTAACAAATTGTGCGTTCCCATGAAATAAGTATTTATATTGTGCCCTTCTTGAAGGAATCAACTTACTGCTGCAGAAAGATAGAGAACGATAATAAAAAAAATCGCTATTGAACTCTAGAAAACCTGCACAGATTGTGAAGTTACATTGAAATCCACAAGCAAAACAAGGGGCTATCGCAACATTCGTTCAATAGATAAAGGAACCTGGAAGAAAAACCTTATAGGAATGGGGTTCACTGAGTCAGAAACTCAGTCGCTGAAGTCTAACTTTGTGGCCCGCTGTGAGATCACCAACAATTCTGGAAAAATATTGGTTGGAGAGACTACATATCATGTATACGTAGGAAGCATAAAAAATACCGTTAATTTTAACAATATTGTAAAACTAGTCCCATTATTCCTGCAACAAGTAGTATATGAATCACTTTATTTTAATTTTAGTGAGCAATCTACATATACCTGAATTATTATTGAGTCAGTGTTCGCTGATCTTGTAATGGTGAGCATTTTTTCTTGGTAACCACTGCATCCTAAGTATCCTAGACTTTATTCAGTCCTGATCTATTTTCAGAAACTATTTATAAGATGAAAATAGGAAACTCTGAGGCTTATTTTGCGATCTTTATGTCAATGTTTGGGATAGCGCGTAGCATCACGGCACGTCTGGTGACCCACAAGTCGTTACACATCGTTCCTGTCTGTAGGAGAAGTCTAGTGGTCAGCTGCCCTGATGGGCACTTGTTTGTGGTTTCTCCGATCCACTCCAGGTGAATGCAAGGGTAGTACACTAGCAAATGGACCAAGGACCGCGGGCAATATTTCTTTCCTCTTTCTTGTCCTACCTCATCCTTTACTTACACACACATACACTTGCATGCACTAAACTACCACAAATGCCGGTAGATCAGTCACGAGCTTGAAGTTTGTCCTGGCAGGTAGGAGGCACCTGGTTGGGGAAAACACTGCATGTCGACGTTTAGGTTGGCGGTGGTTCTGCCATCCCGCGGGGGAAGTTCACCGCCACCTCCCGCGATGGAACATACACTACACTAACGAGAATAACCAATTTTGACGTGCCCGTAATCACTAATCAATCCATTCTGATACTTCGCAAGTTGCCACGGGTCCAGTGACCCGACTTCCTTCTTTTACGCTAACTCCTTCAGGTTGGTATCGGATTTGATGATTTCCTCCTCGGCTGCTGGAGAGAGTCCTTAGGCCTATCTCATTTTTAAAGAGAGATAGGAAAGGATAGAGAATAAAAGATAGATAAGGATAGGCAAAGAGATAAAAAAAGGAAAAGAGAGAGGGAGGGAGAGTGATAAAGAGAGAGTAAGAGAGAGTGAGAGGGTAGAAGAGTGGAAAAGAGAGAAACAAAAAGTTAAAAAGAGACAGGGAGAAGGGGAGAGGGAGAGATAGGCACAGAGAGAGAGAGAGAGAGGGGGGGGAGGAAGTAAGCTCACGAGGTTCCTGAGAAGAGACGAAGATCATCTCGACTCTGTTAGACAGTTGTGAGTTAGGGTACGCCTGGAGAGAAACGGAGGACAAGTGTTAACGGGAGATACACAATGCTTGTGTCTGTCCATGCCACATCACTATGTATCAGCACTGACCTCTTCTGTGAAGCAATGTGTACCGAGTATACCTCCCACACTTGCTCCGAAGACCCACAACAAGATCAAGACTCTATGGAAGTGGTTGGAAAGAAGCTTCGTGACGAGAGGAAAAACCCGCCAGCCAAGAACAAACGTTCAACTCTGCCCAAGCGGGATTGGAACCCGAGACCCCATGGATCGAGATTGCCCTAAGATACCTAATCAAGCTATTCTAGCCGTCAAGTCGTTTCGTGCTATATACTCGTATTTCATCGCTTATGGGACTGTTTTATACTTTCTCGCTTAATATTCGAAAGTATACAAATAATATAGATAGTCTATATTGTAAAGCTGCGGCAAGAAAACGACATATTTTTATAGACAATCATGTATTGTGAAAGCCTGATATTGTAAACTGGAGCAAAATCTTGTTTTTATGTGTAGAAAAATAATTTATCTTGCACGTTGTGTAGTCTGAATCCGTTTTGTAGTTAATTGATTCTGAAAACTTGTTTTACGGCAAAAGGTCTGCTGTCCGTCTGCTAGGCTGTCTACTTAGGCGTCTGTCCGTTCGGATGGGTTTTAAAGGGAAGTATTTACTTTTGGTATTACTTTACATAAAGCCGTAACTTTTTTCAAAACAAGGCTCCGCTTTTTTATTGAACGTTTTTATCGGTTAGAGAAAACTACGCTTAAAAATGGTGCTTTATCAGTGTCGTTGAAACATTTACAGTTTTCAAAATACAAAAAATATCTTTTTTTGTCGTTGTTCTTTAACTACAGTACAGAAGTAGCAGATTATTTTTCTTAAAGATGGTTTTCAAAGACGGATATTTAAGTAGGGAGTTGTACAATTTTCGAATTATGAGTAGTTTTGTCTAAATTTGAGTGAAATATAAACAATTTTTAAAGAAATATTTCCTCAGAAATGGCTCCCAATTTATTCTTCAATTTTTTTCTACGATAGAGGAAAAGAAAAAATTGAACAGGTTCCATTTTCGGCAAATTTTCTGTATTTCTGAAAAATGCGGAAACATAACATTGCGAAACTACAATAATTAATGATAGAGATTTTATATAAGATATTGTACAATTTGTTTTAAATGTAACAGTAATTTTCGAGTACTTTTTGCACGAAGTTACCGCAAGTATAATTTTTTCCTAGAAACAGCAACAATTTGTTTCTTTAATTTTTTCTTAGCATCAAGCAAACAACTCTCAAATAAGGAAGCAGGACTCAATCGTGTTGTGCTCTCTGAATTTTCGGAGATTGCAAAAGTAAGAAATAATGCGAGAAAATATGGGCTGTTGTAGAACCACCAGTGTTCTCTTGATAATCCAGCTACAAGCAAAGTACGGCGTGCTTCGTGTTGCTTGGTACTGCGCTGACGGGGAATGAAGATTGATGTCGCACACGTCGCCCACTCCCACTCCCCCTCCCCCTCTTCGCCCCGCCCTCACACCGCCCACCACCCAACCCCGCGAAACGGGTACGCGAAGATATTTATCGAAGACGAACGCTTGAGCAGGAACAAATAAATGAACGTTGTAACACCTGCTCGTGTTTTCGTCGTGAATCGAAGGTCGGAAAGTATCGAGAGCTTCGATTGACGTCTGACAAGGTTCCATAGCACATTCGAAGTTGTGCCGTCCGATCTCTAATTGTGATGATATTCGTAATAAATTACCGGCGTCACCAGGAAACTACTGGATAACGGGGTCCAGGAAGATCGATGTATCAAATGGTTGATTGAGTGAACGACGATAAGGTACTATAAATCTTTAATTAATCAGATTCTAAGTGCACTATGTATGTAAGATTCCAACCATACGCCTGCGGTATGAATAGCTTGTTCAGCAAATGGACTTCATTCCATACATGCCTTTCCGCTCTGACGAATGTGTTCCAATACCTTGTACAAAGGCCACATGTTTGCAATCTCAAACAGATTAACGCAGGTACACGATCCAGATGGTGTTTGCGTACTTCCTTAATAACAGACTTTAATGGAATCTGTAATTAGTAAAACATTTATATTGGTCTTATAACTTTGTAATTGGAATTTTGTGTTTTCACATAGGCATACAAACTACGAAAATGCATCTTGCAAATTACTTTGGTCCAATCTAGTCGTAGACACCTTGATGGGTTTTAACGAGCTATCGAATAGCGGTCGCAACAGGCGTTTAGCTTTAGCGCCTACTAATGGATTTGGATGCAATGTAGGTGGTTGCGACTTTCAATATACGGCTTAACGCTGCCTTTTGAGGATCGACAAGGTTTCTGCAATAACTTCCCACTACAAACATGGTTTTTATATTCCGGTTAAATATGCGACCTCAGAGCATTGCTAGTTACGTGGAGTAACATTGATTTAGCAAGATAGCAATTATTCACAATAAATTTTGATTCAATATTTAAGGATTGGTTACAGTGGTCAGGAAAAAATAAGAAAAGTATAACAGTAAATAGGGAAAAATAACGAAAACTGGAATTTCAAACTGGGATACATGGAAAAAAGGATCTAATGACAGACTGTATACAAAAAGACGCTAATCATTAACTTTCGCACCATATATGCTTTTTAGATTCTCGCCCTTACTACCTAAGAAGATAAAGTGTTGTAATAGTGCTCCAGAAACGGCGAATTTTTGACAGAAAAACTCTTATTGCCGGGACCTGGCAACGAAAAAGTTGATAAATCTTTTTTTTAGAATACAGTATATTATTTCATCTAACAATTAAATGTCTCACGGCAAAACTTTCGTCTGTTTCTGTCTGTAGTCAATTGGATTGCCAAAATCCTTCAGCCGATTTCTCCCAAAATTATATTCCTCGATCGATTCAATTAAACTCAAGGCCCACTGTGTTTGGAACGGATTTATTTTTCTTAGGGGGATATTTTAATTGAAGCCTTCACTAAATTTTCAAAATTTTCAGAAAGGTGACTGAAATTGGTTTCAAATTTGTCCACTGATAGCGTAAATGTCGCTTATGATACGTCGCTTACGACGAAATATCGCTGTCATGAATATCCTTGATTTTTCGAAAATTACAAAAGCTCAATTTTTTCAGCGTTCTCCTACACCTAGTATGTTTGAATATGGATATGTTTTTATTAACGAAATCTGTTCTTTAAAAACAGATCTTGAAATACTGTCGAGAACAATTTTTCGAAAATATGAGTAGCTTTCACGAAATTTTGCGTGAAATAAAGACAATTTTTGAACTTTCTTTTTCTGAAAATTGATCCATTTCTTCTCCTCGTATATATCCCAGGACAAGAGGTTGCATTTTTGACGAACAGTATTTTTGAAGATTGCTTAAAGTTAACAATACAATACAAACAATACAAAACAATAACAATACAAAAGTACAATATTGAAGCTTTATATTTTTGAAATTCAATGTTTTAAAAATGATGAATACAATTATCTGCATTTTGTGATTAATTTCTTCTTGACGTTGATTCAAATTATCAAATGTGGCGATGCAAACACATAACTCGCGTGCCATGTAGCAAGTCGATTACCCTGACTTCGGACATTGAAATCTCACCGTCCCAGATACTCTCCCAGGAAGGTAAAGGAAAGAGAAGGAAGGCTGTCGTAATTAAAAGAATTACACGAAATCTCCTTCATACGCCAGTGATGAGCATTAATGACAATTAAAACATTTATTTTTGTCACTTCTATGCTTGTACAAAATAAGTTCGGCATTTTCTATTGCCCAATAATGTTATTCATTAATTTTCCGCCACTTTATCTGGTGTACAGCGTATGTCAGTGGTAATGAATAATGTATTTCGAAAAATTAAAACCTTTCTGTAGTGAGACGGCAGAGTTGAATGGGCTGGTTTCTTCTGGCTGCCGGTGAAGAGGCGGATTTGCCGTTTAGCCGCGTCTGTGTCGAACAATTCTGGGGCCATAGTGATTTACACCAACTGTTTCGCAATAAATTATGCACCAGGAAAAAAAAATTTTGACGCAAGGAATAACAGTATCATTCTCGATTTTGTTTAGCGTATCCGCTTTTATTATACGAATATATTCATGAAATGAAGACCTAATGTGAATTGTTTTGTTATAAATACGCCTTGTATTCGGATTTGTAAGAAACTTAAATGCAATAATAATTAGTTTGAAACGAATTATTTTTCCCTTAACCCATATTTTTGTGCTATTGAATGTAATTCTGCAATGTTATCTTTTGCATTATATAGTGTTTTTTTTTGCTTACTTGAAAATATTCTGCAGATCTATTTAGATCCAATCCGTTAGAGAATCCAATTAATAACCTTGTATTTCAATAGTGTAATACTCTAGAATGTAAAAATAATTGATGAATATTATTATTTTATTATACATTACCCATTTATTTTAGAAGTTTATTTCAAATTACATTTCGCAGTGTTCGGTTTCGGGCAAAATTTACATTGTTTGATCTCTATCAAACTGTTTTCAATGAATTGATTAATTTTTGCTTTTAATGCAATTAATCAAATTAATTAAATTAAGTTATCATTACACCCTTTTTGTCTTCACCTTTTTTTCATTTCTTACTTGACATTTTTTTTAGTGACCCATTTCGCTCTATTTTTTACCGTTTTTTCCTGTTATTGTTCAAAGAGAGTAAACAGAAATAATTAACACTAATACGGGCATTTGTGGGTACGGACTTTTGTATCAGCTCGTTTATCATGAAATTTTGCTGAAATTTCTGCAATCTGATCGCGCCCCCAGCCTTTTCGCAGAAACCTGCGACGAATGGTTTTGATAGACAGGAGAGGGGCACGACCTATATTGAAAAATGAAGGGGAAGTCGTAAAATGGCAGACAGGGGATGCGGCAGAACCCTTAGAAAACCCGCCGCGAAACCACATCTAACCACCACAATTTCCGCATGACCCGACCATAATTTCAACCTCGGTACACAGAGGGGCAAGGTGAGAACGCTACTTTCTACACCACGGGTCGCCCTTCATCTTGACGGTTTGTCAACAACGCATGTTTCAGCTAAGGTGCGCTCTGTCCCGAAAGACTACATTCCGGTGGTACAACCTATCTACTTGATCGCAAGCGCCATAAACCCTATCGGCATGCAGGCCTTCAGTTGTGGAGTATGCAACAACCACAGGCGCTACTGGAGCCGGTCCGCCTATAATTAGCTCTTCGGCGGCAGAGCAGAATTTGATATTCCAGTTTCGGGGCAGCAAAGCAGCGAGGCGTGGGGCGGGGGGGGCGGGGAGGAATTGATCGGGGGCTGGCGGCGGTTCGGCCGGCAGTCAGTCCGTTAGTGATAGCGCCCATCGACGTCCACATCTGCAAACCGCCCTCGTTCCTACCCGCCACATCGCCTCTCCGTCCTAAACCAGTCTGTCCTCCGCTAACGCCCTGCTCCACATCCCGCAGTCCCGAATGCGTCCCATTCTGTCACGCCCCATCCCGCACCCTCCCGCCCCACGCGCCCCGCTCTCGCTACCTAATCCGGCGCTGCTGCCCTCTACCCGCTCTCATCCCCGCTGCTAAGCGCTTCCTACTCTCACCCCCGAACCATCCATTCCCGTCCCCTCTCCCTTCCCTTCTCTTACACCCGCTTTGCCTGCAGCTTACTATCACCTGAACCTTCCTCCACCCCGCCTCCTCTTCTGCCACCGCCCCCGCATCTACCATTTCTCCCCATCTGCTCCCACTTCCTCTTTAACCCTCACTCCGTCCGTGCCCCTTCGAATTCATTTCTATTTCACCTCCTTTTTTGCGAAACCAAGTCCCCCCTGATTCATGCCACCACGCTCCCTCGTATGTCTCCTCCCGTAGATTGTCAGTTGATTGATGTTTCACTGGCACGTCAACTGCAGTACAAGTACTTATTAGTTCCGTTAAGGAAGGGAATGTATTTTAATAGTGAGAAATGGTGTTCATTTTTTTTTCCGCGCGATAGTGAGATCGGGCGTCGACCTACATGTTAACTTACGGGGGATTCTCCACTCCAGGTATCTCCCTATCGAGACACCGCCTCAGTCTGGATAAGCTCTAAGCTCCCCGACATATATAGTAGTGTAGTAGAGAAAAATGTGTACCTTCATACATCTCAAATAAGTAACTAGACGAACTTTATTGATAATTAGAAGACGGATTTTGGTGACTTAATACATTACCAAAAATGATCAATAAAATGCTCTAAAAATGCTTTTAAATACCCCCTAAAACCAGAGAGAAATGACATAAAAATTTTGATCAAAACCAATTCAGATGAACAACTCAAGCTGTTGGGTATGTTACTGATGTAATCGAGGCTTCTCCCTATTGTTCAAGTGAACTCAGCTTGAAAAAATTGGGTTGGACAGTTATTTAAAAGAAAGTATCTGCCGTTATTAATCGCGAAACGGGCCGAACCGACAATGGCGCCGACAGGAGTCACAGGAACCTTATATTACACAGTACTCACAGCGGCTGACATTACAATAAATGAACGATGAAATCGAAATGGCGGCTCAGGGATTCTGTGGTGAATATTTGTTGCATCTTGTAAATATTGCTTGAAGCACGTCCCACTAAATTGACATTAAAATCGATGAAATCAGCGAAAAATGCATTTCAAATGACGTAAAACGAAAATATTTCTTATTACTTGAAATCGTAAAATGCAAAAAAAGACGAATAAAATATGATCATTTAGTTTTTCATAATATAAAATGAATTTCTACACTAAATGGCATTGTTCTAAAGTGAAAAAATGACATTTCATTGAAATTCGCGCCCAGTAATAATGAGAGATTTCCTGAAAGCCGTGTTGCAGGTCGCTCGAAATCGTGCGGAGTCAAAGTTCCCAAGTTACTGAGGATCATTACATCCTCAAAGTTATATCTCAGGCTGGATCTAATGAACGTTGTTACGGTGAGTTATACATTTTTGCAAAAATGATGTTTGCTGTTTTTCTGAAAAACGCAATGGTTTGTGACCCGATTTTTTTAGATTTGACCAGTTGCTGTAAGTGATGTAACGACCATTCTGAACGGTATCTGTACGTTGTGCCAGAAATTGTAATAATTCTAAATGTTATATGCAATGACAACTTTATCGCAACGTCTTCGGTATCACGAGACCGCTAATGAAATGTAAAAATGGGAGTGTGTGGTGATGGTGTGTGGAAGTGTGTGGAGGGACCGAGGGCTTTCTGATACGTAATTCAAATGATTTATTGATTAGTATTTCCGGGCGAGTCTACTGCTAAATAAGTGTAGGGCTCGTTTTACCATGGACGGAGGCGCTTTCCTTCCCTCATTGATTGGGGAGATCCAGTGCCGACTTTACGTCAGCTTAGTAGTGACTTCGCCCAACCACGAGAGGTCTCCCAGCATGTGTGATAGTGCAATGCATGTAAGTGTAAATGTGTGTATGAGCAGAGAATAGCAAAAGGGGAAGAGAAAGGAAAGAACGCGCGCGATTCATGGCCCTTTTGTTGGGGTATTAATCTGGCATTCATACATCATTGATCATAGAAACCACGCAAAACTATCGATCAGAGCAGCCAACCACTAGAATTCTGCTCCAGACCGGGGCTAAATTAGTGTTGAAAATCCTGCCACCGTCGGGACTCAAACCAATGACCGCCCGATCACAGGCTAGCGAGCTAGTGCCGAAACTTATGGGACTAGGACCTGCCGGTCTGAATCTTGCGGCAATGCCGGCTCTGAGCTCAACCCAGCCGGTCCGCCTCCGTGTAATCTGCCGGTCGCAACTCGGCGGGCAGGCGGCAGCCACGTAAGACCGGCTGCCCTCGCCGATAAGGGCCGCGGAACAGCTACCCGCTCCTAGCCGCAGCGCAGGGGATTTCAACGGGAGGGCGGGAGCACGCTGGGGTATCGTCAACGAACCGCACGTTTCCCAAAGAGAGCTAAAGGAAAATTAAAAGACAGATTCCCATGCTTTCAAGTGCTATTATTATTATTAATTATTATTATTATTATTATTATTATTATTATTATTATTATTATTATTATTATTATTATTATTTTTTGTTGATATACAATTTCATATTATAAATATATTTTTTGTGTACCAGCATTATACTTTTCTGTTGCAAGAAATCGTTCTTAATAGGGAATTGTACGGCACAAATGTTAATGTATAAGCGTTTTACGGCACGAATGATCGTGTTATCACACGTTTAGCCAATAGCAGCCAGAGAATCGTGGGGAGGTTAAGATAAATGGAACTGCCGACCACGTCGAGACGTAACAAGAAAGTTGTTTGGCAAAATTAAGTTTGGTTCTCTAATAAATTTATAATACCGTTATGAAAATTAACCTAAGTAACTCATTTATTTTGCCTTTTGCATTTGCAGAAATTTGAAAATTCGCTCGAAAAAGTAAACAAAGGTTTCTTCATATAATTTTCTTTTATTTGTAAAATTCTTCTCGGTACCCACCCCAAAGTGATGCAGACGTGAGTGTTGATTTCCTGTTGAAATAAGTCGTAATTTATTCCGAGTAGTCTATGTCTTTTTATTTTTTTCTACCTTAGATATTAGTATTTAATATTGTCATGCAAGAAATTTTAATAATGTTATTTCTAGTTTCTTTGAAAAAACGCGTCCTTGGAAAGAAACCTCCACTTTAAGGAACATTCTATTAAATTCGTCAAATTATAGGTAGAGTATCGCAAAAGCCATTTGTTCCCTTCTTCTATGAATAGTGGTACCACGTTGTGTACTTTTCGAAGTCACAATTGCTGGATTCAGCTATCAAATGCTATGCCTACCGGCCAAAATTGTCAGTACCTTCACAAGTGTGATGTAAGTCAGTAAAACGAAATCAAACAATGAAAAATAAAAATAATTTGATAATAATATCTTGACCATTTAAGACGACGTTATAGTCCCGAGGCAGTTATATCCCACGCAGAATGATGCTAGGGAACTAACCGCTCTTTCCCAAGAATACAGCACTACTACGTAAATACCTTTTTATACTGCAATTATTATGAAAATTTGAAATATTTTATTAGTGTTATTTTAGATTTGTACGATTAACTGGGTGCGCATCAAGAATTTCAATAACATATTTGTGATAGAAAAAAGTAATTAGAAAAAGTGGAAAAAAACACGTGTGAATGAATATGTATGGGCATTGCATCGCTGTGCTCCAAAGCTAGTGTATGTCTCATTACTGCCGATGATCACATCGGTTTCTCGTCAATGATCTTTCTTCTATTATATTGTATAGTTAATGGAACCAGAAATTCTATTGCATTGTGGTAATTGATCCATGATTTCTTTGTCTGTCTTGCCCGAACCATTTCTGTCCACCTAGATGGAGGTACTAGCTGTCAACTACAGCACACTGGAGTAACCACGAAGTACAGGCATTTTGCACTCGGCGTCTGCTAAATGCTGTAGAATGCGCCACGCGCAAACAGCGTGGAATCCTTTTGTGGACTTAATTACTTCTGTGGAATTCCGAGCAGATTCCTTATGATCGTGGTGTTGCACGAGGATTCCTCTGTGGGGAAAAACGGATAAAAAAGCCAATCGGCTTGCTTTTGAACGACGTGGAACTTGTTCGCAACGTAATAAGAATGTCGGTATGCACTGTCTGCCACGGAATGTCATTGACGTTTTCATGATAGTATTTATCTAGTTTCACCACTTCGATCTGCCTCGCTGCAACATTTCAGTGCATTTAATCTTCTGTCTGTTCCTTTCTTTCCATTTCTTTTTCTTCTACATATTCGTAAGTGAGTCGAATTCGTGGACCCATTACCAGAAACTAGGAGAATAATGGTATTGCCAAAATACATAGAAGTACTTCTGATATCCTTAAAAAAAACACTCCCGTTCGAAACAAAATAAACATGGAAGAACATTTTTTTCGAAGGAATGAGCTGTATTTATCCACTTATTTATCCAAACTACTTTCTCAAATAAGTTTTTCAACAATATTATATTTACTTTATTATTATTAATATTATTATTATTACTTTTATCAAAACCCCTATTTAATATTACGTAATGTGCTCTACCACAATTGCATTTTGATAATGTGTGTCGAAATGATTTTAATTCTCGCAAAATATTGTACAAATGAAAGTCAGTACATCTGCAATGATTTTTTGGGGATTTACTGCAATAGAAATGTACTATAAAGGGACACTAAGTATTTTTCTTAAGTTGCATAATGAAACGTTTGCAAAACAGTAATACTTTATACGTCCACAAACATTATAATGCTACGAATTTGGAGCATAATAATACGTACCGTCTTACAATTACAATATGAATTTGTAAGACGTAAAGAGAAAAGTACGGAAAACTTCAAATGCTCAACATAATGGGTTTTGAGAAACAAGAAAATGTAAATATGTGACTGCTCGGAATGTTAATACGTTTCTCTGGTATAGTGTCAATTCCTCAGTAGTCATGTACCTCATGAAAATTGAGAATATTGACAAAATATTTCCAAAGGAACCTAGAAAATGATCTGAGACTCTTTTCCCAATTACCCACTTCATATATAATTTCACTCATTATATATTGGTTTAGGGTTTTAAATGTGTTCTCACTAATTAAAAACCTAAAATGTGTTTTATATCCCTAAATACTTCAAAAATTGAGAAAGAAATAATGAGCACTGGGTAGTTATGAATTTTTCTTTTATTATCGTCAACACAAAAGATAACAATCACTCAATATGTAACTGTATTACTTCATAGACAACATTAATGCTCTACATGTTTACACATTGATGTCACTCTTATCAATGAAGGAAATGTTTTCCAATTTACGAGTTTCATCCTGTCCTTACAAAGATTTAACCAATCAACAGATTTTATATATACAAACGAACGAAGTGAATGATATTTGCTGTGTTAAATGACCTTAAAGTCAATTCTTTATTTATATTATATAATAATGTATACTGTATCAGTACAAACTTTTACTTCTCCAGGTACGTCAACCAGTGCGAAGTTAAATATATGAAAGAATATCTCGATTACGATGGAAAGAAATCAACTTAAGCTAACCTGCTGAAAGAGTTTGTACCTTTGTTTGTACCTAGAGAACTGTTGTATGGAACTCAGAAAAGAAAGTCTTTTAAAATGAGTCTTTAAAAGCATTCCTAACATAGTTCTAGTCAATCATTATCAAAGCATCGTCGATACACATAATTCCAAACAGACATTTTTTACTACATTGAACGACAATATTGACATTTCTCGTAGGAAAAATTCTTCATTATTAGCGAAAGAACAGCTCTTTCACATTCTGCACAAATGCACTGCGTACGTCGTACTGCTGCATAGCCAAGGTCGTTTCGAAACACGTGCCAAAAAGTTTACAAACTTGGCGGACACACCTGTCGTATGCGACCTCCCAGCTGATATTTATTGTTTCGCCAGGCCAGTAAATAATAAATAAATAAATCATGACACAGACAACAGCAGATGCTCTCAGCCAAACAAAAGCGAAGAAAATGAACCCCACAGCCGCGTAATGAGACATAAAAGAGACTCAAGGACAATCAAGAACAGCATGTACATGTAAGTAAAGAATTATTGAGAAAATAAAGCATTAGGGATGATAGAAAAAGTGGAGTAGTTACATTGCAGACGTCCAATTTGTTCCCATACTCCACGTGGTGCTGATAATTAAATGTAATAAATACAAAATTGAAAGACAAATGAAATTGGAGAGTACCGAAAATAAGATCCCATTTCCACAGAATCATATTTACAGATCATTCAAAAGAGAGTCCTAAACATTTCTTTTTGGTGCTCAAAACCTTGAAGCAAAAACCTGCTCTACAAAAAAGTAGAATACTTTGGAAGGAAAAGCTGGTAACTTTTTTGCTTGATTTGTCACATTAATCGCAATAAATTACGATGGCATAATCGTATTATCCTTTAAATATTTACTTTATTATTTTATCTTATTCTGAACCAAATGAATTACATAATTACATTCTAAATGAATTATTTAAAGAAATAAACATTTGTCATAACTCTCCCATTAGATAGGAACTAGTGCCCTTCCTAAATTATTCTGCCATTGAGTATCACGATTACAACTGAATATCTAACATTTTCATTATTGAATACAAAAGTAAGTAGAAAGAGACACTGCACTCTTACAATATAATAGAGGAACCCGTCTGAAGTTATTGTGCCCTTCATCTTCCCCTTGCTCTGCCCCCCTCTCTCTCTCTCTCCCCGTCTCTCTTTCTCCGTCTCTCTACATCCGTCTCTCCCTCTGTCTCTCTTTATCCGTCTCTCTCTGTCTTTCTGACAGTGAATCTGTGTCTCTCTCCCCCACTCCCTCTCTCTCTCTCTCTCTCTCTGTCTGTCTGTCTTTGTCTCTGCCCCTGCGTCTCTCTGTCCTTCTCATTCAAGTTTAGTTGCAGATTCTGTTAATCTCTGAGCAGGTGGGGTAATATCGAAATGTACCGGACCAGCAAAAATGTAATAGAACGATCCAGAAGATCTCATCTTGTAGATTACGGCATAAGAAAAGTTTCTCACGACGAAAAAACTCCCGACCGACGGGTAGGTCCGCGCCGGATCTCGCGACACAGCGCGGGAAGATCGCCGGCACTTCTTGCTTTTCAATACACACTACACTTACGTGACAAATGCCATTAGCAGCTAACGCACGCGGAATCACAAATCTATCAATCCATGTTAGGTACGCCGGGAGACGGCGTTCCACACCTCCGGTGCGAAATCGGGCTCACTGGGACTTTGCATGCGGGCTGTGAAGAGATCATTGCCCAACGTCCAACCTGAGGAGGCTCGTCGGACCATTCCTCTGTAGTGCCGCCTCCGGGTTTCACGCAAGTCGTGCCCATATGTGCGGGGCAAATATCCTCAAACAAGGAGCAGTTCAAAGGCTAATGAAGTAGGTATTACAATTCCAAACCCAACACACGGCTTCTCAAATGCGTGTATTTTCTTCGGTCCGAAAGAATTCTTAAATATAAAGCATTGTTTTTCCAACTAGACTGTTGAAAATGCAGCGTCTCTTTCGGCTTCGTATATTATTTGTTTCATGAAATATATTACTAATTGATTTTGCCAGTCAAATTAGGTAGTATCAGGTAATAAAATCAATTTTTGTATATTATTTTCATCGCCATTTTTTCACATTATTATATGAGTACTCTGTGAGTACTATATGAGTGATTATGAGTACATGTGCTTTAAATAATGTCATATAAAGTTTCTGGAAAACTGAACCGTTTTCTGTAAAACCTAGCTCAAATTTCCTCATTTTCAGAAACGTTCAAACGCCATTTTGTCAGAAACGGATCCAAAATTTTTCTTCAAACTTTTCCAACTAATTGCACTCTTTATTATGAAGTAAAGTTCATTTCGATATTTTTTTTTGTTTTTTCAAAAATTACATGAATGTAATTTTTGAAAGATATCTCACCTCATTAATATGCACTTCCAGCGATTTGTAAACACTATTGTATTTGTGAGTTAAAATGCGTCAAATGACATTAAATGTGGTTTTTCGATAACTCAAACATTTTTTGCTAAAAGAGCTTCAAATTTTGCATTTACAGTCGTGTTTAAACGGCATTTTTTTTAAAACTGTTCCTAATTTTTTAATAAAAATTGCCATAAATTTCCGGGTGGTGTATAATGACTTAGAGAATCCCTACCTTGCACATCCGTAGAGAATTTTGAATCACCCAGTACAGTGTGATTTTCCAAAGTATATTTTGAAATGATTTGCGAGACCCGCTATATGACGTGAAATATAGAGTATTTGAAATGACAAAGGATGTAAGTACTATTTCTGTTAAATCAACCTTTTATACCAGAATAATGGTGAATGAATCAAGCCCTATAACATAAATAAGAACCAAAATTGTCATGCATTTCTTGACAGTGTTACGGGGTGATTATCAATTGCAGAAGTTCTTAAGTATGAAAATGACACTTACATCCTTTTTATTTGAAATCTTCAATTGTTGTCATGCGTTTTGTCGTACCCCTCGTATTTCCCAGTTCAGATTCCTCGTCGGATTTTTTTCACCCGGATAAGCAGACCTCTCACACTTACAATGAGGACATTCTGCGACCGTGGCAGAGATACGCGCCAAATGGGCCCCTGTCCTTTGTTGCAAGCGGTTTCTGCAGCGCCGCTCGGATCGCCGGCGCCATTTGTCTCCTGCTCGGACGCGTCAGAAAGAAGCTGACGTCCGGGCGAGCGCGGTGCCGGACGAATCCGGGAGGCGATTGGGGCCGACAGCGGCGGCGCACGGCCACAGAGAGAGCCGAAGGNNNNGACGCGGCAAAAGCGGACGGCGGAGGGGAAGATACTGGTTGGAGTCGCCGGAGCCGGGAGGGAAGGTCTTCGGAAGGGAGTGGGTGGGGACACGATTCGGGACCGAACGGAAGTTAGAAACTATTAGTGCAAAAACTGCACGTATTTTTTCGCAAGTGTTTTCACTCGAAATTGCGCGAAAAGAACTCAAATATTTGAAAAACTATTCATGACCTTATTTTAAAATCTATCTTCAAATAATATATTTGATTAAAAAAATATCAATCTTACGTATTTTAGTTGTAGGAAGACTCCGAAAAAAAATTGAACAGTCGTAATTTTCGATACGTCAGGGTTTCCAACGAACATGTTACCTACCCTATTCTCGTAAACGTACTTCACACTAATGAACAACAAAATTTAATCAAAGACGATGGAGTCATTTTTGTCAAGTGTCTCAGTGGGTTTCAAGTAAAGTACCCACATAGTTAAAATATCGGTTTCAAATTCAAGGAACCGCGACATCAGCCAGATCGAGAGAGGAAAGCCAAGTTTGGAAAATATCGGGTAAGCGATTTAGTCGGTAGCTACGTTCAAAGACGGACGGACAGGCAGACGTACAGACAGACGTTTGGCCATCATTCACTTTATTGGTATCAAGGACCCATATAACAGGTATTCTAGCTTCACCACGTTATAGTTTTTTTAATTTAACACCTACATTTATCCACTTTTTCGGTTCGAGAGCCCGGAAGTAAGAGTCTGCCCTGTAATAAGAGAAAATTCGCCGGACTTTTAGTGCAGCATTACATTACTATCTTCGTAGCGAGAAAGTAAAATGGATACAAGAGTTTTATTAGTTCATTAGTGATTCCAGATGCAACTGGTAAGGTTATTTTTCCCGTAAATGTATTACACGTTTTCATTGCAGGATGTGACGGTGATATTTCCCCACTAAGTGGTGAGATCCGACCTGCACGTCAGCTAGCGGGTTTTCCCCAACCAGGTATGCCCCAAGAGCGAGGCACCGCTGCAACGAAGACAATGTCTAAGATCTCCGATGGTCTTCCGACAAGTGTGGTAGTGTAGTGCAAGTGTGAGTGAAAGGGGGTGAATATAGGGTAAGAATGAGTACTGAGTGCTTAAAATACAAAAATAGGCACTGCTCTGGAATTCGCCTGGTGTTGATCTTTCTACCGATCTCCGATCCAATCGGATCTACCGAGCAGTCGGACACAAGAACTCTCCTCCAGATCATTTGACCTCTGTTAAAAATCTTCCCACAGCGGAGACTCGATTCATAGGACCTTCCGGTCAAAAGCACTGCGGTGTAGGAGGAGATGGAGTGTTTTTTGGGGGAGGGCGTACAGCGTCAGACCAGACAAGTCGGGGACGGAAGCTAAGACTTCGGTATCAGAGATCGAGTGGGATTGAGTCAATACGGCCGATTCTTGTAGTCGAGTCTATTCCTTTTAGAAGGGTTGAATTGGGACCAGTAAGGTCAAAACTGCTGTAGTCGGAAACGAATTTTATCAGTAGAGTCGAATCTGTTACAGTCGGATCGGGTCGGTTCTTGTTCAAGTTTGGAAGGGTATGGTGGGGATGAGACGCGGAGCGTGGCAAGTCAAAACGGGTTTACAAAGTTATGGGTGGGTGGAAAATAATAGATAATTTTCTATTGGGTAAGATTCAGAGAATCATAAACAATTCGTTCGGCTCAATTTGGAATCGACAGACTCTGCATGACACTGCTACATGACACTGCTTGGGATGTAGTAGGGCGGGATAGAAGGCAAAGGAACGCCGACTAATAGGTTGTCCCGTGCAAATCTTATGCATTGCGCAGAAAGATGCGTACTGCAGCGCACCAGGAAAGTCTCTGCGCACCGAGCCCGAGTCTGAGGAAGCCACCGCTGCCGCTTCCGCCCTCAGCCTCACCGCCGTGAGGGGCACTAGTGTCGCAAGCGTACAATGACCTCGCCCTCATCTCCCCCTGCTTCTACAGCCCTCTAGGATGGTTCCAGCGGTGCTCGTGATACCGACATAATATGTGAAGATCGGCCTGGCACCATTGCGGAAAAACTTCCCTGGTACACGTTATTTTGAATATATGTAGTTGAATTAGTAATGCATGTTTCTATTAATGCATTCAAGTACAAAAAAAGATATATTGTAATAATACATAGTTTACACAAATTTTTGTACATCGAAACATGATACAAAATTAACAAAACCACGAACTTTAAATGCTGAGGTAAATTTTGTTTATTTTATTTATTTATTTTACGTCAAAAACAGTTCAAATGTGTGTGGTACGTGCTACGGGAAGAAGTGAATTCTGTACACGTTTTCATAATTCTGTAGTCCCTACCCTAAGCCATATACCAGTTGAATTTCGAATACAGAAGGAAATTAGTGTTTTTTGCAAGGATTATTAACAAATTATTCGCTGCGATGTAATTATTAAAATTAAATAAAAATTTATTTTCAAAGCCCAATAATCTATAAATTTGGGCTTTTATTCCACATCATGTCTTTCGTGAAGAATTATAATTACTGCCACGTCAACATGGAGAACGATAATTTGAATAACTATATTTCCCACTTAACTGTAGAAGACGTGCACAGATAATGAATATACATTTATGTACAGAAGCAAAACAAGGGGCGATCTCAGTATTCACTCAAAGGAGGAAAATTGGGCAAAAACCTGGTCGAGAGGGGGGTCATTGATTCAGAAGCTGTGGTACAATTCATTTTTGTAATGCGCAAGTTACGGAGCTACAAGATGTATTTCCCCACAATATTATGGCAGGCGGGAAAGAATATGCAGAAATATACACAACAAGCGATATGAAAACTGTCTGAATTTGAAAGAACTCTAAACACGTAACATAATGAACTTAATTTTGTTTTCAATTAATTTAAATGGACGTTCCATTTAAGGTTTGACTGAATCGTGAGACCTAAAATTTTGCTGAAGTGACTCAAGATAGATTTTTGTCGTATAGGTCATTAATTTTAAATATTTACAGGAAACTTTACACACCTTTTAAAAATATTTGAATAAAAATATTCACAATATAATCTAATAAATTTTTCACGTTGAAAAAATCATCTTGTACTTATTACATCAATATTTCTAATTTTGCATTCCTTAAATATCCAATTCGTATTATTTTTCAGACGATTTCTCTTATACTGTATCTGTATGTGTATGTGTATGTGAGGCTTATACTGTATCTGTATGTGAGGCATGCGTTCTGATTTGGCTAATGAGGTTTGGGAAACTGCAATTTGATGCCACCGTTCTCACAAAAATATTTGTGCAAACTATGGTTGAAACTAAGAAACGAGTGAATTATCATTACCATGTGTTCTACCTTCTTGAAGTTCATGGGAAAACAGATATTTCTACTCTAATTCATCAAATCCAATAACTTGGATTTCACCAAATTCATCAGATAGTATTATTTATACCAACGCAATAAAAAGTCGCGAAATATTTAAACAGTCCACAAATTGTATACACCTCTTCTCCTCCTGGGCGAATACTTGCGTGACTTCAGTTTCTGTCACGCGGCAATTGACGTGACGCCACTGTTCTCATGTATTTAGTATTTCTACAAACTCCTTCCAGTTCTACCAGTTCTTCCCGTTTCAAATTTCGCCTGGAAACCTTCTTTGAGCACTGTAATATAGATCAATGGGGTATTGCCCTAAGGACCGGGTCCAGAGTAAAATGGTCAAAAATATCTGAATGCAATAAGTCGCAATACACAGCTATGAGTCCGTGTTCCTGGATGTCCGAGATTCGACTCAATTTGACTCGTTTTGGAGCGGATGAAAAAAGAGTCTTACACTCTGTATACGTAAGGAAACGGACAAAATAATAGTTTGTCTTTGTGGTCCTCTGATTGAAAATTAGTTACGTGATAAGTAGTAAATTATGGTAAATTAATGATGGAGAGCGGAATGTTCTTTAGTTATGTTATTGCATCAAACATCAATAATGTCTCGACTTGATGGCAAAAACACTCCCGCCTAGGGGCAAAATTTTTTCTCCTTAACGTCATTTAAATTTTGCGAAAAAGGTAAAATTATTTTGCGTTATTCGATAATCATTGATCGGTTCTATCAATACATTTTAAATGCATTGTCGACATAACTGCGAGAACAACACGTAACAAAATGCCAAAGTTCCTGAAGGTAAGCTATTCCGCATTCTTGAGAGTCACAAACACAAAATATTGATTGAATTTGCGGAAGTCCACAATTATATTAATCTCAATAATGTGGCCACACAGAATTCATGGCTCTGAGGCTTAAATAACAAATTTTGTCAAAAAGACATGAAACTCAATTGAAAACTCATGAGTAGCGAGCGTATTTCTATGAATTTGCGATTTTTGTTGGGTGCTTCAGCGTATAGCTAAGTGAAATTTCTTGACATTTGGTTAGAATTGAATGCTATGTAATATATGTTGATGCATATTTAGCCGATTTTTTCTGCTAGAAGCATATTTTGCATATTTCGTTAAAACAGAGAAAACGTTTCATGTTTCTTATAGAATCTATTTACTTGTAAGCGTTCATTGATTAGAAAAGCTTGTCACAATTATCTTTTTGCATTTTCTATAGGTCATAAAATACTTGTGCAAATGAAGGATAGTTCTTGATGTACTTTTTAAACCAGGCAAAAAAGTTAAAGAAGACCTACAATATACTTATTTAAGATGCATATTTACTTCAATTATTTCTCATGAGAAGTAAGCTAAGTAATATTATGTTGCACAAAAATATATTTTATTCATCCGAAGTATGTTTCTCCTGAATTTGACCAAGAAAGGTTTATACAGTAAATGAAATTGCATATTAAATTGCGAATTTCAGAACTTTTAGGTCATAAATGCATTTTTAAAAAAGCATATTTCAAGATTATTTAGGTCATAAAATTTCCCTTCCCATTCATGAGATTGTGCTTGTCTTCTACGAATATGAACAAAAAGCTATCCATTTTTCTTTTAATTTACGGAGTCTGCGAGAATTTAAAGTTTATTGCGAAATATAATTTTCAGAGTCAACCATTCAGTTCGCCAAATTGCTTTTATTAGTTTTTGCCCCTCAAATACGAAAAGTGTATGTCTCTTTGATGCTTTACACTGAATTCAAGTCGCGACGTTCAGCTCCACTTACTTAAACAATACACTGAACCTTTGAGCCACTGTCACCGGTACATTTGTGCATAACGCATGGAAACCGGACTATTCTTTAAAAAAAACCTGGATTTTGTCGGTCTGTTGCTCATTTCAAAACGCCGTTCTTCACAGCAACTTGTGTCTTGGGTGCTCTGCGCCAGGGCTTGGACCTCTCATTATGGCGATTAATATAGCGCCTTCGCGTGACCACGTTCGGCTTCCGCCTGATCTCCCTGCGCGGTGTGTGTGTGTGTGTGGAGGTGGACCTCGTAAGAGCGGGGGAGGGGGAGCAGCTATACAAGGACCTCGTTTCCGGTATCTCGCGGCACGTAACCATTCAATGGAACGCTCTCCTTAAATCTCTCGGAACAGGTTCACTGGAGGACTGCGCAAGTTTTGTTCGAGAACTCGGGAGGAGGGGAAATTCGTCTACGGTTCGTTAGAGGCCTGATCTTTAAGAAGAATGTTTGCAACTACTTTCCTAGGATCAAAAATATCGATACCTGCATTTTTGCCTGCCTATTTGAAGCCTTAATCTTCCATTTGGTGCACAGTTGGCGAGGCCAATTTCTGTGCTTCCTAGAAGAGATTTTTTAATGCTTTACCACTTCTCGTGCCGCGCTGTGCCGAGGCTTCATAAGTGAGAAATTAGTTTGTGCAGAATATATGATTTACTATAATTAAATTATATATTTGAAATAAACTATTTCCCCTCACCTCTTCTTCTTACTCCTCCTCTTCCTCCTCTCCCTCTTCCTCCTCACCCTCTTCCTCCTCACCCTCTTCCTCCTCACCCTCTTCCTCCTCACCCTCTTCCTCCTCACCCTCTTCCTCCTCACCCTCTTCCTACTCACCCTCTTCCTCCTCACCCTCTTCCTACTCACCCTCCTCCTACTCATCCTCCTCCTACTCATCCTCCTCCTACTCATCCTCCTCCTACTCATCCTCCTCCTACTCGTCCTCCTCCTCGTCCTCCTCCTACTCGTCCTCCTCCTACTCGTCCTCCTCCTCCTCGTCCTCCTCCTCGTCATCCTTCTCCCCTCCTTCAGGTCATTCCTCTTATTCTCCTCCTCCGCCACCTCTTTCTCTTGTTTTTCTTGTTCTTTTTCTTCTGCATTTTATTCTCTAATTGTTTTTTACCCTACTTTTTATTCCTTTCTTTGGTATTTTAAGTTCTTCTTTTTGTCTTCTTTTTTCTCCATTTCATTCTCCTTCTTTTTCTTCTTCTTCTTCTTCTTCTTCTTCTTCTCCTCCTCCTCTTCCGCTTTTTTCTTTTCTTCGTTTCTCATCTTCGTCTTAATTCTCTCGGCACCTTCGGCGCTTGACAATACCAAGGGTTGCTACAACACGAAAACCTGCAACGCAGGTACGTCGAACGGACTACCTAATTGACAACTCCCAAACGAGGGCAAATAGCCATATTATTATTACTAGATTTAGAAATCTATGAGTTAATAAAGGAGATACTCATTTCATAGAAATGTGAGAGGATTTTACTGTCTTCATAATTTCTTCTTACAACATCACAAATCACAACAAAATCCTGAAGATAGGGTGTCTGATCAGGTCAACTTGTCCACTGCGCGTAACCTCGAGTTATCCCATATATCGTACTACGTGCTACCCACGTGATCGTACAAACGTGAATAAAAAGAGAAGTAGAAATGTGGAAACACGAGTTCTTATATTTTTAATGCAAATAATAGTTTTGGCAAATCTTACACTACTTATTTTTGGTAACATAACAGTGTTATGTTTCTCCACACATTGCGTGCTTGTAATTTTTAAAGAAGGAATTCACCTTTTATCACAGGCAAGTTGAACTGCTCATTGGATGAGTGAGTGAGTGAGTGACTTTTAATGTTTCGCGGCGCATCAAGTTCTTCAGTCATTAATCCTGTGAGAGTAAAGCAGGTTGTACCTGGGAAGTGGCGGAGTTCCTCTCCTTCTGGAAAATGATATTTGCCATTTGTGCGGTCGGTCGGTGTGTGGAGTTCCAACCTCCAGGTATCTCCCCCAGAGTGGAAGAACCCCTGTCGCGACAAGCTCCTAGAACCCGTATTGAGCAATGTATATAACGTATAAGTGCAAGTGTATGTGTAAGAATGCACCATTCTTCTGATATCATTTGAAGAAAATGACTAAATTCGAACTATACAGCGTGTGGCGAAAAACGCCTACCGACCGAGCTCGATCTCTAGGACCTTCTAATCAGATACGCTGAAGCATTCAGAGAAGCATGAGAGTCATGACAGCCGCGGTCCGTTCCGACCCCATACTTCTTTCCAGACGTCTTCACGTTCTTTTCTACCATTTAATTTCCAATCAATTACTTTTTTGTTTTGTCAGTTTACGTCTTTCAACTTGCCGCATATATTTTGTCGATTATTTTCATCACGTCAACACTAAAAATGAAGAAATATTCAAATGGTTTTCAATTTTTAAACTTCTCTAATAGCGCCTATGATTTAATCTCGGGTTATCGTTTAACATCCATCAATAACTCCACTTCTTAAGATTTCATTATGATTTCGATACATAGTTTTGGATGCGTCCATTATATAAAAAAAATGTAGAAATATGAGCAGCTCGTTGCGTATATTCTCCGAAAGTGATATGGCGTAATATTTTGCGGAAGCAGATAATATAGTATAACGTACAATGCAAAACTGTTCGAATAAAAAGCAAATGCGCATCCTGCAAGCCTCTCATCATTGAGATTTGAATACCAAAGGCCCGGAAGCGTATTAAGAATATCATTACATGCTTTGTTTCCATAAACACACAGTAATGAACTTGCGAACCATAAAATATTGGCTTCGTGATTTCAGTCGAGATCACGTTGAAATATAAGTTGAACGTGTTGAGATTTTTGCAACCACTATATCAATGTTTTGTTACTATTATACATAAAATTTTAAGGGTTTATATATATATATATATATATATATATATATATATATATATATATATATATATTAATAAATCATATTTTGTGATTTATTTATTAATATATAAAGGGTAAATAATATTTATTTTAACATTGTTATTTAGTGAATTAATTAACATTTCTACTGTATGATTTTAAAAACCTAAACATCCTTGAAATATTGAATGTATTTCAGCTTCTTGGTGAAAGACACCATAAGTTGTTTTGAGCTCTCCTTTTGTAGTTGTAGTAGGAGTATCGTCAGGTGGATGAGTTGCAATTTATTTAGCAACATTGCGAGCAATATCACTCAATATAAACGGAAATATGTAAAAAGAGTCTAGGTTTCAACTGGCGCTAACCTCGCTTTGATGGTACTTTGATCCATCTTTCCATTATGTACAGGAAAAGGGTGGGGGAAAGATTCTAAAACTCAAGAAAATGTATGAGCATCATAATTCACTACCATGTCACGTACAGTGATAACTTTTTTAACAAAAAAATCAAATAAATTAAAAGTAAATGTTATGAAATCATAATAATATAATATAAATATAATAATCTACTGCAAATACTATTCTCTTCCACTTCCAATTATTAAAAAAAGGTTTGCAATCATTATATTGTTGTGTAGAACGTTCAAGAAATGCATTTCATAAATACCACTTTTTGCCAGCTAAAACAGGTTTGGTGAGGCCATCGAGCGTGCGCGTGTAGCTTACGCAAGTTTGGTGAATAATTTTTGGGATTGATACTGTTGAGTCGACATCCCGGCCGGCAAAACAAGAACCACTAAAGTGTTCTTCCTGTTCATGTGAGTTCTTTATGCATTCAGGTTTACCAGGGAATGTAATAGTGCGTCCAGTTTTGTTTCGCGGATATTTCATGTTGTGTGTCTTACAGCGAGTTCATAATGCATAGTGGTTCAAATACACGGCAAAACATAATATATCAATTCTTATTGCATCATTGTCTCTTCAAACACGTTATTTCAATAGAAAGTGAACCAACTGAAAATTGCAAATAGAAGTTTAAATGTTAATGAACCGGTGTCATTTCTGATTCTAAAGTTTTATGTTATAGTTAACCGTGAAATTTAAACAGAAATTTTTTTAAAGGCAACTTACACAATTCAGTCTAAAAAAGTAAAGCTCCATGTATTTTTAAGCGCCATGTATGTTATAACTTCAGACCGTTTTTCCTAGACCACACTCCCGAGACTGTCCCAATAGTTTATAGATAACTATGTGCACGATGTTTTCAACGAGACGTGAGAGGGCTATCAAACATGGCATTACAAGGTGTACTATGGGTCAATTTATCTTCCCAAAACATTAGCACATTATATCCTAACAAAGATACGAATGGGGAATTATGCATTTAGGAAAAGTACTATTGAGTTATTTATATTTTCGAGTCTCATCTAACAGTCCAATCGTACGCAGACGCATTAAAATACTAGTGTGAATTGTTGAAAATGGTCCATGGGTAAATGCTCCACACTAAGTGAATATAAACGAAAATATACTACAGGCAAAGCGGTTTGGTATTAATAATCCCTATGTAGTATTTGAGTTACTCCTCAAGTGTGCCGATGTGCGAATATGCAATTGTGGGTTAGTCACTGGTGTATTGAGCACTTCCCGTGCACGAATCGAGACGTATGAGGTATCGACGACCTATTCGACACGTCCCAGTTTCCCGATCGGGAACGTATAATTTGTTTTCGTATCCGGCCTTAAGGTACTAAGAAATTTCCAAAAACGTTTTTTTTTGTGTTTAGGCGCTGCGATCTCGGTGAGTACGCCAGAAATTCTTAAATAGATAGGAGGCATTGATTAAATTCCAGTACCTAAAGGCATTTTTTGCTTAATAAGCGAAAATTTTCCTTCATGACGTTGGTAATACATATTGACATCTTCAAGTGAACCTGCCTTGGAACGTATTACATTTGAATAATTTCAAGGTAATACGGAGAAAACAAATCTGTGAGTAATGTTAAAGAATGAATAAACGTTTTTGTGTTCTACTTCTCACTTTTATGTTCCTAAGTGTACAAATACCGACATAGATGACGCCAGAGATGAAGATGAAGGAAAAGCAGATGACGACGCAGAAGGAGACAAACAAATCTTTAAAAGACAAAGAATACGAGAATACAAAAACGAAGAATTACTTTCACCGAAAATGAACTAAATGCATGGAGGGTGTATTGAGTTGCCCGGATCAGATGGTCGTGGGCGCACGTTTCCGTTCCGTTTCCCGTTCCGTGGGTTCACGTCTTGTGGTGTCATCCAGCCGGACGCTGCGTCTGGACTGCGGGGATCAGCGTTATGTCTTCAAAGACTATCGAGAAGATAATTTCTATATGAGAAACGAGGATAAGCCAAATGTCCTGAAGGGCTAACAAATAAATGCGTATGAGGCGACAACGTTGTGTGTTTTTTAAATTGATTTTAAAAATATGAACTAAAACAAATTGAAAGAAAAACATTTCGAAATAACTCTTCAAAGAAGAGTTATTCTTCGAAGTCAGTTATATGAAACAAGTACATTGTCTAAGTTCAGGAATGCCAAAGGTAGAAATCGTATTCAATATCACAAAATAATAGCAAAATTTAAGTATTTAGTTCACAACGCTGGCAAAACATCTAAACTAAACAAAAGAGGTCTTTGAGCCGTAGAAAGGAAAAAAAGAAAAATCAAACGACCGAAGAAAGTTTAAAGCGTCATCAACGCCACATTCAGGTAGTATACGAGTTTTCGTGGTTAGTTCAATAAACGGAAGGACTTGAATAGTGGAACCAAAGACAAATCATACCAAAATTAATTTTAAAATCTTGTTTGAGGAAGAGGAATAAATACGACTGTACATTATTAACCATATTCTAATCATTGAAATCTTTCCTGTTTTTATAGTGTTTAATGTGGAAATGTTTTAAGGAAAAATATTAATTGGTTGGATTGTTGAAATTTGTAAGTGAAACATTACTCCATAAAAATAAAGAATCTGAAAAGCATACGATTCGTGGAGGAAAATTCATTTTGGCATATCTTGAATAAAAAGTAATGCATTTACACATGGAATCCAGATAAACAGAATGTGAAGAGTATGCATTTTCACCGTATTAATTACGAAAAGTTCAGAGATGTTTTCCAAAATGGCAGAATGCATGGAAGAATAACCTATCATCAAGTAGAACAGACAGACAATAAGATGATTAAAAAAGTAAAAACAGAAGAGTAAGAAACGAGAAAGAGGAGGGAAGAGAAAGGAAGAAGTAAAAGTATAAGAGGAGAATAAGAATTACAAAGTGAAGAAGGTGAACGGAAGAAATATGAAGTAGGGAATTAATATTAGAGGAAGACGAAGGAACAGTATATGAAGACGAAAGAGAAGAACGAGAAATATGAGGGAAAGAGAATTAAGGAAACGGAAGAGGAGAAGGGGAAGTTGCACTGAAACCAAAATGAGGAGAAAGTGGGAGGGGAAATAGGATTAAGAAGAGAGCAATAAGAAAAGTATGATGAACACATGATCAAGGGAAAGGATATAAGAAAGCAGAAAAGAAAGGAGGAGGAGAAAAAGAAGCAATGAAATAAATGTAAAGAGAGAACAAGAAGAAGGCGAACAACAGCAGGAAAGTGACGTAAAGAAATAAAACTCGGAAGTCGACGCGCAACCGCAAATTGTTAGCAGCGGCAGGCGCGCCCTGCGAAGCGAGAGCCCCCGTGGCGCCCTGGCGAGAGAGCGACGCGAGGAAGCAACACTGGTTTGGGCAAGCGCCTCTTCCCC
>BOPP01000155.1:2776427-2812841 GCA_017312745.1 Gryllus bimaculatus
GCGATTCCGTGCCCCCGGAACCGTTAAGCCGCGATACCATCAGCGGCAGCTCGCGCGCGCGATTAAAACTAATCGCCGCCGACGGAGCGACCCTCTCCACTGCCTCCAGTGCTGAGAAGTAGGCAAGTTCGCCTTCTTCTAGCTCTCTCTTTACATTTATTTCATTGCTTCTTTTTCTCCTCCTCCTTTCTTTCTGCTTTCTTATATCCTTTCCCTTGGTCATGTGCTCCTCATACTTTTCTCATTGCTCTCTTCTTAATCCTATTTCCCCTCCCACTTTCTCCTCATTTTGGTTTCAGTGCAACTTCCCCTTTTCCTCTTCCTTCTCCTTAATTCTCTTTTCCTCATATTTCTCGTTCTTCTCTTTCGTCTTCATATACTGTTCCTTCGTCTTCCTCTAATATTAATTCCGTACTTCATATTTCTTCCGTTTACCTTCTTCACTTTGTACTTCTTATTCTCCTCTTATACTCCTACTCCTTCTTCCTTTCTTTTCCCTCCTCTTCTCAGCTCCCACCAGCCTCCCACTGGCCGGGAGCGCTTCTAGCGTCGCTCACCGGGAGGTCCCAGGGTTCGAGGATTTTCGACCTTGTTAGGTGAATTCAGCCGCTCTCTGAAGGGGATCTATAGCTCCTGGCTCTGATTACTCCGCCTGCCTTTCCGGCTCTGATTGACAGTTTTCAGTGGTTTCTCCGAACGACACCGGGTGATGGCGGGAGTAGTAGCCTCGCAACCTGACCTCAAACCGCGCGCGATCTTTTCTTCCGCATCCTTTTCCCCTCCTCTTGTCTTGCATACGCTAACATGCGTTTCACTACCACATACATCAGGGGACCAGCTGGCAGCTTAGCGTTTGACCCGGCTGGGGCGGGGCATCGCCGGGAAAAGAAAGTAGTGAGGGTGAACACCGCAAGACGTCGTGTTTGACGACACAGGTTTGGAAGATACAGCGGGGTGGAACACCACCACTTAGTCCGTTTTAACATGCACTACACTCATGGGCTAATCACCATATTTGTTCAATTGTCCGGAGACATTGAATCAATGACATTAATTATAAAGTTCGAGTGAGAATGAAGACCCGACTCTCTGTTAATGAGAATGGAAAACAGATTTTATTCATTCATTCATTTAAAGTCGAAAAAAAGTGTGACGTTCTCATAGGGAGGAGTGTATTGTGAGCACATTTACTTATATCCTGGGAGCCCTGCCCTAACCCATATACAAGTTGAACAAGACACATTCGAAACATTGTATTTCAAAGTTTCAAAATTATTTCTTCTGTGGATAATTCAAATTATCAGAAATTTGTAATTACATCATATTGGAGGAAAAGCAAAGTCAACATTCTTGAATTTTTTTGGTACATCTTTGTAACAAATAAATGTAATTCGAAACTGCATAACTGATTTTCTCTAAGTTAGAAAACACGTTTTGAAATTGAAACAAGAAAAAACGTATATGTGAGACGTTTTTGTTCAAATAACATTACGGTCACTAGAAATTTCATCTACACATGTTTGACTGTATTAGTATAAGGTTTTTTTTAAATTTTATTATGTAAGGCAAGGCCTGGTAGATCGAAGTTGAGTTCCGGTAAGAAACTATTTACAGGCTACAAAATGTTCAAAATATTCGCAAAAATTTCTTAAGTGACATAATTAACCGGCTATAATATATCAGCTCATTCCACTCCACCAAATTTAACCTTTTGGACTTTTCTCATCTTTAAGGAGTTCATAAAAACTTCACAAAGGAATATACATCTTATTCAGCTTCTTGTACCAAAAATGTGGGGAGAACGTATTTTGTCCATACCAAACAGTGAGTAAATGCGAGAAGGCATTATTTTGTCTTGAAAATGTTTGTAAATGTATTTAATTGGACAAATGAATTTACTACTGTATACGATAAACACCACACTTGAAGTTTCGAGACGTTATAATACTCTGAAGCAAGAAAAATATAATAGTATTTTATGCAACTACTTTGTAATGTTATGCTTTATTGAATGAGTACATGTTTGGAAAACGAGCGACATTAGGAGCGAGTTTTCAAATTTGTACCAATGCAATAAAGTAACATTATAAACGAGTTACATAGACAATTTTTGTGTATAACTGCAGTATAAATTTACAATACGAAGTTAATTTTGAAATAAGTTTAGTGTGATGTCACTGGTATTTCACTGTGCGAAAAAATGGTGATCGGCTGTTCCGTTTGCCGCTACCTCCCCACGATTCTCTCACTGCAATAGGCTGAATATGTGACGCAATCATTCATGCGGTAAAATACTGATACGTTAACATTTGTACCGTAAAATGCCCTTTTATGAACGATTTATTGCAGCAGAAAAGGTCGTTTAAATGGTGGCACACAAAACAGTTAAAGTTTGTATTGAGATTTGGAGCATGTGACAAACTGCAGTTTTGCTCTCTCACAAAATATTAAGAATTTTTGAAAAGTGATCAGAATATGAAAGTTAAAATGGGCTATCAGAACACAATAATTGGCTCAATAGCGATTTCAAGTCGATTGAATGCGGATCGCGTGAATGAATAAGAAAGTGGCCAAGAATAAATTGCTTTCCGTTGCAGGGACAAGCTTAAAAATCGATGTTAATTCTCAAAAGGTCAGAACGAAAACAGAACTCACAGCGAGAAAAAACGTGCATGTAAATACAGTTCATAACAAAGCAACACTGCTGCCCCCAACGGTGGACGCACAGCACGAAACAATGTACTTGAGCTGCGCAGTCACTGTGAGTCAGTATTTCGTGTTTCCCGGCGCGTCAACTATTTTGATCATTAATCCTGGGGGTATAGCGAATATAATGATCGGGAGGTGCCGGTGTTCTTTTTCAATAAAGCATCAGATTCGGCGCCAACATACACACCGGAAACTGTTTTTCCTCGCTACGTGGGACAGTACCTAAGGCGAGAAAAGCTCTAAGCTGCTAACTGGGGTACCCAAATGTGTGGCAGTGTAGTGCTCACAAAATATAACGAATTTTTGAAAGGTGATCAGAATATGAAAGCTAAAATGGCTATCAGAACACAATGATTGTCTTAATAGCGATTTGAAGTCCAAGACGAAGAAGGAAAGGTCGCGCGCGGTCTTCGCCCCATTTGTTAGAGTACTCCTTCGGTATTCGGCTGGTGTTGAACGTAGAAACCACGGAAAACTATGGATAAGTCTAGCCATTAGAGTTCTCCTCCAGATAGCAACCTGCTGAGCTGTCTCAGGGCATCAACTGATGTCAGTGTTGTGCCTCTAACCGGGAGGTTCTAGGGTTCTAGTCCTGGGGGTGACAGGATTATCGACCTTGGCTACATAGGTAGGTCGAATTCAGCCGCTGTTTGGAGGCTCAGCCAAGCGCGATTTTTTTTCCTTTTCCATGTCTTATCCGCACCCCTTAGTTACACTTACACGATCTACGCTTACAAAAATGTCGGAAAACCTGTCGGGAGCTTAAAGGTTTTTCCACTGGTGAGAGATACTTGGATGGAGAAAACCGCGGAAACGGCAGATATCGCCATCCAACGAAGGATGGACACCGTCAGCATTCGTGATAAAAATATGCACAACGCGAACAGGACTAATGACCATTGCAATTGAAGCACCCGGAAACACGAAATAATTGATCCACATAGTGGCTACATTCCATCTAACTCCTCAGTTAGTGGGCAAAATTAGACATCTTCTGAACTCGAACCCTATCATTTCCACCCACCCCCGTCAGAGACACTGGAGCAGAATTGGCTGTTGACACGGAGTCATCTCAGCCGTGTCGGGCAATGAGACATCCTGTTTAAGTATATAAAGCCTCACACGATTGCGCAACGTGCACACAACAAGAAAAATGTACTCCAGCTACGCAGTCACACTGAGTCACTCACTGGTGGTTCGGTAGTATGTTGGTGATGGTGTTGGTGATGGTGTTGGTGATGGTGTTGGTGATGGTGTTGGTGATGGTGTTGGTTGTTGGTATGGTGTTGTGATGGTGTTTATGGTGTGTGATGCGTTTGGGGATGTGTTTGATGGGTTGGTATGCGGTTCTGGTGATGGCGAAGGAAATGGGCTGCCAGTGATGCTGGTTGGAAGAGGACAGGCGCAGTGGTGGTGATGCGAAGACGCGCGCGGTGATAATTTGATGTTGAGGGATGGTGTTTTGGGGGGGACTGGATGAGGTGAAGGTGACAGATGCGGCGTGGCACACTGATGACGGCGGTGGTGGGTGCGGCGTAGGAGGAGGCAATGGAGGTGGATGTGGCGGTGACAGTGGTGGTGGTTGGCGGTAGAGGCGGCGATGGTGATGGATGTAGTGGAGTTGGAGGCGGTGCATGAGGCCCTGCAGATGTAAGTGGAGGTGGACGTAGAGGTGGAGACAGGCCCCATTGCAGTCCAGGTTCCGCGTGGCAATATTCAGGGCGCTGGGCAGGCCGTATCTGGAGGTAGTGGGTTTCCCGTGTACGATTAAGATACGGACAAGGATGTGACCTGTTAATAAGTCACGATGCCACCAGGTGGCGCGGCGAGGGCGCGGGCGAGGGCGTTCCGCTCCAGCGGCTGCGACCCGGAGGCGCGTGCCTAAACCGGGCGAGGGGTGGCGGTGGGGAGGCGGCGGAGGCGGCGGTGCGACGCGGCAGTGGTGAGAGAGGAGATGGAGGTTCTGGCGGGGATGCAAATAGTGGAAGAGGGGAAGAAAATGATGTGCTGTGGGTACTGTAGGCGACGGAGGTTATGAAGGCAAGGCAGCCTCCGTGGTGGTGCTGTTGGAATTAGTCTGATTAGGATTTGACTTAGGAATTGCTATGATCGCTAGTTTTGTGTGGTGTCCCCGACCAATACCAGGCAAATAACGCAGCAGTAGTCTCACAAACGGGCCACGGACAGCGCGCGATCTCTTCATTCTCTTCCTTGTCCTGTCCTCACCTCGTACACGCACGCACTTACACGCACTACTCTACCACACGCACTGGAAGGGGATACTTTGTTGGGAAAACCCCGGTAGCCGACTATATATCGGCGCCGGATTTCACAATTTAGCAGAGGAATATCACCGGTACCTCGCGAGTAAAAACATGTAATCCACTTACGGTTCTAAAGACAATAGTTTACGCGCCTTGTATCGCTAATCAATCAATCATACAATGGAATGAGTGATGATGTAGTTGTTTGTGTTGGTGGTGGTGTTAGCTGTGGCTGTTGCAGTGTTGTAGGAGGCAGCGACGTAGGCTGCAATTGGCAATGACCGTCATTTAAATGAATTCAGCATTCATACAGCTCTTTGCGTAGATTTTGTGAATATACTACATTGACGTTAGAGATAAGGCCAAATTTTAACGGGAAAATATGCAATTCTGACTTTTAGAGTTCAGTGAAATAATTGTAGTAATAATATCAAACCCCACCCATTTGATTCTTGTAAGTCACTCTTCTCTGACTTAGGAATTCTACCATTGCTTTGTCTCTTTTCATTCGAGATTTTTATCAAAAATAACATAATCAACAGTGGGATAAGTATTTTCATTCAGTACATCTATTTGTAATTTCAACGTAAGAAATAGTTTCATCAAAAAGCAGTATCAGCAGCATAATGTAGATAATACACATATTTCATACACGTGATCTTACAACACATTTATAGATAGTAATTAAAATCAAAACAAAAGTTTAAAGTCTAAATAAATCCTCTCTGCTACATAAAAATGTTCCCAAAGGCTATAGTGAACATCAAAAATCAGAATATTTACTTTTTTATTTTAACAATGGCAAAAATGCATTAGTTATCATTTGAACTGCTTAATTCTCTAGATTTAGTTATCAAATATTCATTTTATTCATTTTATATTGCACGTTTTGCGACACATTATTAATATATACAATTCTATTATCTAATATATTATAGGATGAAAGAGACATTACATAATCGAAATGTGCATAACGGGAAATAGCTTATGTGTTCTTCCAAATCGCGCACTATCAGGATATTTCAACCAAATTATAAAAACGGCAGTATAACATAGCTCTTATTTTTATTATTTTGTTTAGTCTGAATTCGATTACTAGTCTGTCAATCGATGAATAGATAGCACCTTGCGGCTTTGTATGTGCTAAATGGGAACGTTAACCAAACATTCCTAGACTTTGCTACTTTTAAGAATATTAAACCATGCAAACGCATACACACTAATCGGCAAATAATGCCGTTTAAAGGTACTTATTTTTTAAATTTAATGTGTTCTATGGTGTTCAACGTTTTTCATGTGAAAGAAACTCAACAACCCAATTTCAATTATTGGAAAGGAACAAACATGCGCATTACTCAATCATGTGATGTAGCGGCAGAAATTTAAAAAATGTCGTTTTGTCAATATTCATTGATATTGTGCTACATAATATTTACTTCTCCAGTCGGTATGGAGAGACGTAATTTGCAACTAGAAGTACTTAGCTTTACAGATCAGGGGTGAAAATTGATCATCGTTAGAAATACTTAGCTCAAGTTTTTTTCTTCGACTTCTCTTTTCCAAAATATTACATGTGAATACGTCTGGTCTTGGTACTGCAATTTCTATTTGTTCTCTAGGGCAAAAATTGACGGGTTCCAACTCGCCTCAAATAACATCAGTTTAGCATAAAATACCAGTTTCATTTCTTGTGCTATAAGTAATAAACTTAAGGGTACCTGTAATGGTGTTTATGTAATTATTTCCATGTAAGACGTTTATGTTTTATTTTCATACAGTAATCAAGGAACAATTTTTTACCAACACAAAACGCGATAATTCTCATATAACTGCAAGCATTTGCACAGTTTTAAATATGTCCAATAACTTCCCAGGTTGATACAGATCTGATTCTAAGAGTTTCCCCACATCAAATGCATTATTGTATAATTTCATTTATTTACATACGAATCGAGCACACTGCCGGAGACCATTACATGGAGTTTCCAAACTATGAGCGCAGGTGTAGCCCAACCTCCCTTCACCACACAGATTCTCGCAACTCTTTCAGCGATGACCCAGCGAAGCTCCGCTTCCTCCTCGCCTCCGCCCCGCCCCGCCCCGCCCCGCCCCGCCCTGTTTCACGCTCCGCGCGCGAAATTCGACGCGGAGAGTGGAATTGCGCTAATTTGCTGCTCGGTTAAGATAAGCGCTCGCTCGCCGCTCTCCGCCGTGTTTCCGCCTCCGTCACCACCGCCGCCTCTCTCTCGGCCCATCTCCGTCAACCGCGGAGCCACGATTTCCAGAATATTTTACAGACACAACGCTGTTTTGCCAGTACAACGTCTGATGTCACTCCCCAAGTTGAAGGGAGCAGATGTGCATGTTACAATTTGCAAATTTTCATTCCAATATGAAGATAAGTTGTGAATGCACGTATATAGATTTTAAAATGCCACAAAAATCTGTATGTATTGTATGTAAATTGTTTAGATGTATATGTTAGAAATATAAGAATTATATTCCGAAAATTAGTTAATATTAATATACACGAATGAGAGGTTATATATCCAAATGTTATGTATTAAAAATGAAAATGTACAAACAAATACCAAGCAGAAATAATTTATTTTTTAAGGGAGCAATAGTAGAAACCCATGGACGAAGCCTCAGACATATGTGCTCGTGCCCGCTCATACATCATGATGTTGAGCTTGGTGGATGAAACGTACGAAAGGTATCTTTATGAACAGTTTTCTAATAAATTTTACTACATGTAAAATGTATTAGAAATTACTAAATGTACACATGTAAAGCGAATTTAAGTGTGGTTGCTGCACGGGAGGGATCAACTTCTGAGAACATGCACCCTCTCCCACAAATTTCAAATGGATCTATTGGGATTTGAACCCTGGCTACTGCGGTGGAAGACCATTACCTATGCGTCGCCTAGGTGTACATTGCCACTAAATCACTATAAAATGTTCACGTATCGAATGTAGTTTTTTAACGGTCCTTGTTTACATTCGCGTTTGTTAAATATTTGTTCCTCCTGCCTTTACCGTCTTGTCTTTTACCGAAATCCACCTCCCAACATTAGAGGTTTCTTTATTTTTACAATTGATTAAACATCGAGGAATGAACGTCTATACTTGCGTTAACAAAACGCCATGCATTTGCGCATTAATTGGAGCATGTAATTGCGTCGCTATTTGTTCTCCTACTCCTATTTTATTGCTAGCCAGCAAGAATTGTGTGGTATTCATATCGGCCATGTCCTCGGGTATCTGGTGACGCCCATTCCACATGGATCGAAACGGATTTGGGATTCGGTGTGAAAGCGGTGAAAAGCAAAAAAGTGTGACCGTCGGTCGTCCCACCGCTGGAGGTGACCTCAAGCTCATCCATCCCTACACTGTCCCACTTTTATTCAATAACACCTCTTCTAACAATAATCACTATTCATCAACATTGTCGTCCGGGAAACCAAATGAGAAAGGTCTCTCTTCATACTTCACCTTTAATATCGTCTCAATGATCTACGAACACATCACGGCTCCACTCTACAATCACTGAAGGTTTTCTTTATGATGATACAATATTTGATAGATGGGGGAAATAATGTCGTTAATGATGGGGCAACGGTGGAATGAGAGAAGGAGGAAACAGTAAAGCGCCGAACAAACCTGTGTGGATCCGATTTTGTTCACCACAAACTCCCCCTGGGCAAACAAGGGTTTCAACGCCGGATCCAGCGTCGAGAGAAGATAGGTCTGACCGCTGAAGCACTTCGCCGTCCTTCCACAGCAAAGCCAATTGTTTGCTCTGCGAATGCATCTCCATCACGCTCCACCTTTTCTTTCCACAAAGTCTTTCCATCATGATTCTTAACCAACAGAGCCATAAGGGTGCCGCCATTACCGGAGGCTTCACTTTTTATTTTTTCACTATACGCCTCCACATCACGGCTGTACTCTACAACCACTGGAGGTTTTCTCTACTATAATTTGTTTTTGTAATTTGCCATTTCATGTCCCGTAAAGGGCAACTGCCCTCGGCGCCGTTATATCTCGGGGTTCCTAGTCGCTCACTCAACCAGGAACCCGCGAAATCGCCTAACCTTTGTGACTTTACGTAGTTAACTAAGTCTCAGTATTCGCCTGGGTGAATGAGAGGAAACCACGAAAACCCAGGTCAGAGTGTCTCCCGAATACTAAATCAGCGCGTTATGCCCTGAGCCACTTCGCTCGGTCTCTACTATAATACCAGTTCTTAAACCTTATGACCATACCTAAAACGTATAAATTATTTGATAGATGTGTGATGTCGGAGCAAATTATGAATGGTGATGAATCAGCATTGAAAAGAGGCAGAGAAAACTAGAGATTCCCGGTCAAAGATGAACCCGCTTTATCCACCACCCATTTCACAGGGATGACCCGGGAATTGAAGCCCTCTACGAGCTTCGGAGGACGAGTGATCTGACCACTACACCACAAGACTCCGCGCCGAAGGCGAGCGAAAGCCCATTGTTTGCTCTGCGCACCCAACTCCCCCCCCCCAGCCCCGCCCTTTCGTTCCGCAAAGTCGTCTCCGCGAAATTGATTCCTGCGATGCACAGGCCGCCGCCAAGCCACGCTTCGCCTGGGCGGAAAATTCTCCACGTGGTGGATTCCATGCGTGAAATGCGCGTTCACTTCCTATCTCACGGAGCGCTCACCTACATCGAACTTCGGGCCGGCACCAACGGTATGAACGAACGTACTTGCCAAATACAAGTTCACCGTTGAAAGCGGGGTGGGGACTGGTGTTGGATTAAAGCAAATTGGAGGTTTTGGGAGAGCGAAAAATCCACTCTTGGCCATGTCCTGCACATGGTATTTTCTTTTAAATCCTGTTCAAAAGCTCGGTCAAATTTAAGGCACCGATTGAATGATGGATTATTTTGTTAATCCGTTGTGTCAACTTTATGGTCAGTGGTCCCATAAGTGAAGTGCATGGCGTGGTGGTGTTATTCTCCTGCTGGGTAACGAGATCCACCGTGGATCTCTACTTCTGCTTGCGTTTTTTCTCGCCCAGGCTACTTAAAGCCAGGAACCGTCCCAGATGTGTCAAGCCCTAAGCTCTCGACTGGTCATCCGACATGTGTGATAGTGTTGTGCATGTAAGTTTGAAAGTAAGTATAGGGCAAGGAAGAGGAAGGAAATATCGCGCGGGTCCATGGCTCGTTTCTTGTGGTACGTTTTTGACATTTGTCTGGTATCGATTGAGAAAATCATCGAAACGTACCGATCAGAGCAACCCGCCCCTACAAGTCTGCTCCAGACGACAGATCAAATGGATCTAGCTATTTAGTTGCGTCAAAACCCTTTCAGAGTCATTGCAATGACAGTTGATACCCTGAATCTGAACTGGTTTATTTTTTCAGTCCTTACAGTGATAATTATATATTATGTTTGCTTAGTCAGTGTACGAATAAATCGCATGAGGTCGTTGTTGTGTCGGGCCCTCGACACGGATAAATTCAGGCGCGGTCTGGAGAAATCTATCCGTCGGTTGCTCTGATTGGTAGTTGCCCGTGAAACAACACCAATCGAATGCCCGAGCAGTACCCTAACAAACTTGTCACGGACCGCGCGCGATCTTTCCTTCTTCTACCTTGTTCAAGCTTTCTCCTTACTCACACACTTACATGACCTACGTTACACTTGCATACACCGCACTACCATACATATCGGGAGACGTGTTAGGAGTTAAGAGCTTGTTCGGGCTAGGACGGTGTCTGGCTGGAGGGTTGGATAAATCTGGCTGGAGAACTTCCTATAAGCTAGCAGACAGGTAGCCGCTGGATCTCGCCATACAGCGAGGGCCGGTCACCACTTCCCGCGATAAAACATGCAGGACTCTTCCCCACTCACGTCCTTCGCAGTTGACGCGCCCGGAATCTCGCATCAATCAATATTGTAATCGCCCTAAACTCTGGTGGCTGAGGCGGTGGGGAGGATGGAAAACCGCCCCTTGGGAGGCGTTCACGCGACCTGACCCTGACCACCGCGCCCCCTGCCCGCGCTGGTCCGAACCCCGGACCCTCGCTGCCCCAATTTCGGCAGCTGCTTTGAAGATCGTGTTTGACCTCGACTGTATTCTACACAAACTGTTCACTACAGAAAGGTTTATTAAACACTGTTAGATCATATCGTTTGAAAGTGAACCAACTGTAACAGTGCCATGTCAGTTTCTGTTTCTTGTAAAATGTTGTTTATAATTGATGGACTACGACTGAACTTCCATTACAAAATATAAATCTCTCATATATGTGGATACAGATTTAGTTTTACATATACAATGTACAAACAAATCCTGCCTACAATCAAGGTACCTCTATATCTATAAATCTCTCAATACTTTACATATTCTTCAAGATTGGCGATAAGAAGCAATATTTCCAATATTAACATGTAGTATAATAAATCATGTAAGTTCACAACAATTTTATAGTGACTCGTTAGTAATATCTTGAATATTCAGAGAAAGAAACAATTAATTTGTAAATGCACACGTCAATAAATTTTACCTATAAGCCTTCGACATTCTGTAACGTGCATACCGAAATAGATTTAGCAATACAGGAGTACACGGTTCAGTACTGATGTGGAAATAAATGAAGCATACATAACTCTTCCAGACATCCAACAGTAAATTAAACTTTACAACCGATGATTTCTCCAGGTTGAAAGTTACCTTATTTTCTCTGTATGTCGAGAGTGCGACTTTATTGCCATGCACTACATGCGAAAAATGCGTATTGCGCAAGGCAAAACTATTTTTTATACAAAAACTCTCACAAATGTTTACAGTATTTCCCGATACAAACCATATTGCTACTTTGTACAAGATCTCGGTAAATCATGCTTTGGAATGAAATAGTTATTAGTTCCCGTAAATTAATCACTGCAGATAATAAAGTTGAACTTTTACTGTAGCACTGACAGAAAAATACCCCTCAGTGGCACGTTGGTTAGCGTGCTCGCAATCCCGGGTTCGATTCCCGGCCGGGGCAAAAATTAATCGTGCGCTTTCCTTGCAATATCCCAGTATCTGTTGCTGTGTGACAATGAGAAAGCTCACTTCTTACGTAGAGAACACCAGAATACAGTGTAGGGATAGCTATGTGCTAACCACACGTACCCCTTAACCCATGACTGCAAGGCCGGGACTGCTGTTAGGCTTTAGCTTATCACAGTTTTCATTTTAGAACAAAATAAAAATAATCGTTGATATGTACAGAAATGAACATTTATTTACTACTTTAATTTTACAGAAATTTAAAAAAATGATTACATGTGTAGAAAATTTTTAAAAATAAATGTTATAAAAATTATTGTTTGAATACAAGCAGTTTCATGTAAGCTATGTACGTCATCATCGTACTACGCAGTAGAAAATATAAGAAATAAAATATCAAAAACAGAATAAAAATAATTACCACAATATTGTGATTAAACATAATCAGGTATGTCCAAGAAATAAACATCATCGTGGTCATGACCTCCCTGATCAGTTTCGGAAGAGAGGCTGTTGAAAAAATGTGATATATCGCTGGTACACATTTTAAAGTTCTTGGATATCTTTCATTTTATTTTCTTTGATTCGCCTTGAAGATTTATTTGTGCGCGATAAAGCGTGTGTTTCTCTCTTTGTATTTTGCTCTTAGTGACATTTACTGCATTGTAACTCTCTTTTTTTGACAATGGATTTTTAAATAAGTATTTCCATGGATAAACCGTAGGAAATTTCAAACCCGAAAGTTTACTAAAATTCTTTGCAACCTTGTCTCCTTCAGTGAATTTTCAATTACGCATTTTTTCAACTATTGGTTGCGCTGACGTCGGGTATCTTCAACTTCTTAACTTTGAATGGATGTGTCTTGATTCTGATGTTACAGTAACCCATTCTGAAGGTATAAACACAAATTTATGGACTCTTTTTTTCAAAAAGATCAAATTCTCTATCGCAAATGTAGTCGGCTGGGTCCGGAGACAAGATATTTGCGTTCCACAATTTCAACCAAACGTTTGTGTGAAACTGACTGAAAGTTGTACTGAAGCACTTAGAAGAGACGCGAGAGGGGATGTCTACGCGTGCTTTAGGCTGGGGGTGGGAGACGCAACGAAAATTGAAAGACATATGGCATTGCTATCTGCGAGCAAAGCGGGCAATGTAAAGATCCACATCCTCTTAAATTTCTTTACTACCGAAACATACGCACTGGTTAGAATGGAGGAGAGCGGACCCTAGACTGGTTCGAAAATTAGTAAGCAGAACATATGTTAGTAAATATGAAATCCAATCCAATATCCCGAAACGTCACTTTACTACACTTCACTACACTATGACCCTTAGATCACTTCCTTCATTATGTCTCTACTCTACACTGCACGACACATCGCTTCACATATATCGCTTATGCTTCGCTCTATAACCTAATATTCTTACTTAAGTCCCTCATTTAATTAATAATACCCTAAATTAATTTCCTAAACTGTTCAATGCTTCAAGGAAAGGGTTCGAAGGTTTTTGCAGGCAGTCTATTCCATTCTTTTATCGTTCGATTTATGAAAGAAAATTTACCCTTATCTGTTCTCTGCTGTCTTAAATTTATTTTGTGCCTCTGATCCCCCTACTGATGTATGTAGGAATACTTAGCAGCCGATTTATTTATTTCTAAGCTCGACGTCTGCTATAAGCTTTATACAAAGCGCGGAGACTTGCTACTGATCACCTATTTTCGAGTGAATCCAATTTTGCTATTTTCTTGTTCCTGAAAGTAAATTTAGCTGCTCTTCGCTGAATCCTTTCTACATTTTTGCACTGTATAACTTTGTGTGGATCCCAACAAATTATTCCATATTCGATCTCGATAAGGCCCTTTTTTCTTGTGCAAATGAGCGAATGTAGAGATAATCCGTTGTTTTGCATTTGGACGTACATGTAGCTTCACTATGCGTAAATTTTGTTGAGCTCACCTTTTCTTGTTGTGATAGGAGTAGAGCAGGGGATTTGTGTATCTCTTTTGTTAGGAATATTAAGAAATAAAATCTCTAGTTCTTGAAAATGAACATAACTCGGAGACAGAAATATCTATTTTTAAAAAAATTACTAACCTCGATTTGTGGGTTCTTTTATTCACTATCCTACTATTTGTGGTTAAAAGGTGGTGAAGATATTCCAGAGCACAAAAAACGTGCGCAGATTGTACTCCTCACCCATATGTTACATACAGTTATTACCGTTCATTCAAATCAAATTCAATCGCGGTGTGTCTTCTGACGACAGGTTTTTTCCCCTTCAGGTGTTTTCCCCAGAAGTATCCTATAACTACTTCCCGTATCTGTAGTGACATGAAGAGATCATCAGTCATGAATATCAGGATTAGAAACGTTAGAAGTCGTGCAATGTACTAGTAATGGCTTAAATTTGATCGGGCTAGCCAAATAGCGTTTGGTAACGTAAGGTTTATTTGAAAGAAAAGGTCAATTTAAAATATATATATATATAATATATATATATATATATATATATATATATATATATATATATATATATATATATATATATATATATATAGAAGCCCACTAATGAAACGCTTTTTTACCCTTAAAACATAAACTCACTATCTGTATTGAAAAGAAGAACGTTTCTGTAATTAGAACCATTACAATGATCACCAATTATATATTAAAATAAAAGTACTGAGTTGATCAGCGCAGTAACGCCGCCGCCGCCAACAACGGTCAAATCGGGGGGATACGGCGAGGCAAGCGACGGTTAGTGGTGCGCGGAGAGCCTCGAGTGAAGCCATGAACGGGGCAGTGCTGCGTCCAAGAGATGTATTGTCGTTGTTAAGTGCAGTTCGGACTGAGTGTGGCCGCTGAGTGTGGAAACCAGGTATGATAAGGATTAACAATCAGATGATTAGTGGAAGAAGAATTGCGCACCAGAACTGATAAAAACCAATAAGACAGGAAATCGTGTGGCCGGTGGGCTCGTGTCATAATCCTGCCCTTGTATAATATAACAGTGAGCAGTACTGTACGGACATCCGCGCAAAGTTGAGAAAGGTCGCTGGAAAAACGAGAACAGCCGACGAACATCAATCACGCGTTGTGCGTTTCAATACCCGTGAGACATTGTTCACACCGGCTGGGGTGGGCCCCGGAGAATTCATCGGCCGTTACGTTGGGCCAGAGGAGTTGGTCGCCGAGGGAGGGCGAATTCCCGGCGGACTTCGGGGCGAACCGAAGATTGCCGAAGACACCGCCGCCGTTGCCACGACGGCCCCGGTCGCCTCCAGAGGAAGCAGGTGGTTTTTAAAACATTAAGGTAGCGTTGACCGTGCACTTGTTACCAAGGCCTGCGCATTGCGATTTGTAAATACTATTTGTAAAGTGTGTTCTCTGATCATTAAAATATTTAGATGTGCAAAAAAAATTATAACGATTATCTTCCAATGCTGCGCCAAATTCCTGGAGACCCATTCACGAAAATGTACCTGTCCCTTGCATAATTTATTTGTCGTGAAAGTACCGCTTCCCAGGTACGTCACAGTATTTAAAGGAAGATACAATATGTTTTATATTCAACCAGAACACTGAATATTAAAAGTGTTACAGTGTCCTAAAATATTTTCATACCCCGCTCGTAAGTGTGACTTTCTTTGTCTTTGATTTTAGTTGCGCTTGTAATTATAAATATTTACTTTACCACTGGTTTCATTTTAATTTTATGGTGATATTATATGGAATGGCGATTATATATGAAGTGCTAATTACAATACGTATTTTACGTTTTACAGTTTTAAACTCAGCAGATGTCGAAAACCAAAGTGTCATGGATTGCAGAATGTTCGATGGCTAATACAATAATTGAATCCTCACATTAATATGTTACCATTAAAATAACCCAGTTTTCACAACACAATTTTTCATTATCTATTTATTTTTGATGCAATTGACTATATCCAGGATTTACAACTATCAAGAAAATTAGATACCAACAGAATTTTCGTTCAAAAAGCAAATGGATTTTAACTGACACATCCTAAATAACCTCAAACTGAATTGTATTATTCCGTGAATCAATTAACTACGACTTGAAAATTTTACAATTTTTGTTGAGATACATCCTACGATAGAAAACACGTCTACATGGAGATTCCATTTTATCAAGATGTCTTTCAGAATAAATTATCATTCATTATTCAAGGTTCTCCAACAGAAAACGAACGTCAACGAAATCGCAGTTGCAATCTAAGTAGTGGTTCAGATGAATCACTTCTGCACGGATGATCGTGCAACGCCTGGAGGGACAGGTTTCTAGAGGATGGTGTCTTCCAGAAGCATCTGTCCTCAACGGTTTCTCAAACGAGAAGTGCACCAAAAGGCAACATCACTGGACTGGAACCCGATTGACCACTAGCATATCTAGCCGTCCAACGTCCCTCATCCTCGTTTCCACGCAATTTTTTTTCACTGTCAGATCTTATACTCGTCGTTGTTTTGGCCGGAAAATAAATTTTAAAATATCAAAGATCATTACACATGCTTGCGCTTGTAGTACAGATTTGAAACCAGATGCAAAGAGATATCAGTACAGTAAATATCAATTAAATCAGAAACAGCAATGGCTATAAATTTTATTATATCTCTAAGGACAACATGTAAATCACAAACGCATATGTATGGCATCTACACCCTCAAACCTTCCAAAGAATCAAGACGATACCAAAGAATGGCAGGCCACCAATACTCTCAGCCTCACCAGTAAAACCTTCTGACATCATATTGAATTGCTGCGGCAATATCATGTAGCCAAAAGCTATTTGATGCTACGGCTCTATCAATTCTGGAATAAGGTCGGATTGGCGTGGAATGTGGTCGGATTGGCGTGGTGTGGTCGGTTTGCCCGAGGAAAAGGGTAGCTATTTCAATACTAAACAATTCTGATAATACGCAATTTCCATCGCAAGTGAATCTGTTGATATTTTGTTAGGCTGATGATATTCTTTGTCAGCCACTTCTTTTGGCATCTGAATTGCCTTCTTCGGGAAACAACTTACATTACCTGTAGACGTCTTACAAGTGTGTAAGCACCTATGAATCTGATTTACATATCGAAATTACGGAAATAAACAAACTTGTTACGAATAATTCAAATTTCATATTTCGTTTTTAGTTCATTTCATATTCGGTTCTGCTTCAGATCTCTATTCCGTATAGACCTGTTCTGATTCAAAGTTCGTGCATTAAAACATTAGCGTTAGAAACTATTGTCGCTTTAGAATAACGTTTAATACTTTACCTGACCCATATTATACATAAAAAATTACCATATCTTCCATCGTAAATCACGTATTTCGGTTAGACAATGATAGTCGTTAATTAAATTGCCACATTCCTTCAAGGAATGGCATTTTCCAGTGGAATGTTTAATATTCTACATTTTCTTTCAATCATTTTTCGTCAAGTTTTAACCATTGGATTTTGGAGGCTAATTATAAAGTGGACTTCCGACTGATCTTCCACAACTTATTCATTTTTTCTATTGAATGTTATCATGTTAGCTTTCGATGATGTTGGTGCCAAAATCTGAAGATTCTATGATCAAGGTTTCCTTCGAGCACTTGTTTTGGAGGGAACTATGGGGCAAGTTGTTTTGGTTTATCCAAAGTTGCCAGGCTGTGGAACGCAGCCAAGAATAAAATCGGTTATTTCGAAAAGACACCATCTCTATAAGCTCTTTTTGGCGTTCGTTCATTGTTGGAACACTAACACTATTCTTCTTCTTTGCCTTCTTATTAGTGTCGAAAGAACTCAATAACACTCCTAATTGAACATATGGTAAACACGTTTTTAAAGTTTCTTTGAAACAGATGATCAGGCTATTTCTGTACTAAACCGGTTTTTGAAAGAACCATTTCAACAATTTTCACACTTTCAAAAGACTCCACAAAACCTGGGTTTCTGGAATCACATTTACGTATTTTTGAATTTTCTCATTGGAGGGTTCGTCCTTCATTTGAGATAGCGGTGTTGTAATATTTATGATAGTGGATTTCCTTTTTTTCTTACGGAGGAGAACTATATCGTGTTTTTTAGAGAATTATTTTATTATTAATATTAACTTTTTAATATTAATTTGTATTTCTAAATTGGTATTTGGATGATCATAAAAACAAACAAGTCAATTGTATGATATTTTGCCAGGAATAAATTATTACTAGTAGAATTATTGACATGGGAAGGACAGAAGAGAGGAGAGAGCTGCTCTGTACAGCCTGTGCTTCTTATTTCATCCGCCCCGAACACCTTCGAAGGCTTTTTTTTGCTAGTGATAAAATTGAAGGTCTCTCAGCCGCAGCGTAGTGGTCACGCAAGTTTTCAGCGGATTCTGCACCATTCCGATCCGCTCCCCCCCCCTGCCCCCGGCCTTCCACTTTCCAGGCGATTAGACCCCAAAATTTTATTCAAGTCATTTAGACCTTATTTACGAGATCTGTCAGTTATTTCCAAATTACTTTCATTCCCCTTGGAACACTTTGCTACAATTTTCAAAACTGCAAATTAAGATTGTATTTAATATCAGCACCGTTATTCACACTTCGTTGGTCAGAAATGAATGCCTGGCCGGCCTCTGACCTAATTACAAGCTGTTACAGGCGCGCCGAGCAGGCTCCGGGGGCGAGAGCCGGAGCTCTGGAGCTGCGGGGGCTCACGCATGGCAGCGCTCACGGAATGAGACACAAAGGGAACTGTGGAGCACTGCGCATCTCACGACAGGACAGGACGAACTTATGCACGATCCGCGGAAGTTACGAGAGAACGGTTATTTCAGAACTAACACAATTCAGTTTTTCATTATTGTTACTCATTGGCGTCACATTATCTGCTTGTATACGCGCTTCAGGTAGATCTACCGTAAGACGAGCAATTACCTAAGGTGCTTTTAACAGAAATTCTAAAAAATGACACTGTTGGCGACGTATCGCCGTATTAGAAGATCCAGTTATCCCAACTGAAACGTTACTGTCCACTGACCTATGGTATTTCAGAAATAAGCAATAGAAATGAGATGAAGAGTGTTGATGGACAGTGGTGACAGAAGGCTTTTTCTCTATGTGGGCTATTGGTGTAGAGTACTGTCGAATAAATGTTTTCGTTCAATGAATTTTTAATTTATGCTCACTTTCAAATTTATTTTCATTTGGTTTATTGATTCATAGTTATTTCTAATGTACTATTCAATTAAGTTATTGGACGGCATTCACGGATTTTGATACTGTACAAAAGCACTAAAATCGTCCTTTTTGAATACTTGTTATCGGCTTTAGGAGTGGGAGTCTGAAGCTTCCGTGAATCGTGCAATGCAATTGGGCCCTGAGTGAGAGGGCCCTTTTTCCCTTATGGAGTAGCTCGGAACTAAGAACGTAGTTACATGAAATTCTCCCACTTTTTTGATTCTCTTTACGAATTGCTGATTCTAGCCTGACCCCAGTCGTCAACACTTTGTCAGCGTCAACAGATGTTTTCAAATTTAGTAACATTTTTTCTAAACTTCATTCGTATAATTATACCTAAATTATAGCAATTAATTTTATTAATTTCAGAGTTTTTAATTTTTATTTAGGCTCCTTGGTCAATATTTAATAGTATGTGTGTTATATTTAATTCCGTACTTTCGCCATTATGTGATACAAATCTATGGAAAATGAAAAGAAAGTACGACGATAATTTCAACAAAAATTGCAAAGCAAGTTTCAATTTTAATTATTTGTTTGTTTTTTATTAAACCGGTTAGCAGAAAGAGAAGAAAGAGGGGTGAGATCAAAGATGAAGAAAATAGATAAAGAGGAAGAAGAAGACAAAAGGAGACGATGAGAGAGAAAGGAAAAGGGAAGAAAAAAAGAGAACACAATGTGTTTAGTAGTCACTGCCCATGCATTTTGAATAGTGTGAGCGAAGAAATGTATACGTGTTGTAGATGCGAGAGTGTGGGATCTCAAACTTACAGTATGTCTAGAAAAGTGCTGCCATTACAGCGATTTAGTGAAATTAGTAGGGAAATGTGAATGGTCATGTCTCGTGCCTCTAATTTTAACATACTTCACTACTTGCAAGGCAAATTCCCTTTGTATAATATATTTTCTTCCGATAATTTCTAAATAAAATGTTAGAAATTCACAATTTTAGAAACTACAAACTTTAACTTAACACAAGTTAAAATATGAAAAAGATTAATCGGTCGTTGAAAGTTGTAATGCAGAATTTTAATTATAAATAAATATATTTACTTCAAGCATAATTATATTTTTACATTTAAAATGAAATTTCAGTTTTGCTGTACATTTCGGTATTTCAGCATTTTGTGAATTGACAGTCTCCTATTTCTTGTCATTACAGTTGTTAAACTCGTTTGTTTACGCGCCAAATAAAAAATAATAATATTAATTTTATTTTCCATTTTAGATTCCTAAATATAATTAAGACAGGAGAATGTAAATCAAAGAAAATCATCTTTCAACGTTGGGAAGACGAGTATGATCGATTAAATAACTTATCTTGAATGGTTTATAGATACTACCTAATACAAATTAATTATTATTTTACTGGCCCAATTAACCAATGAAATTGAGTCTTTTGATTTGCAATTCATTTATTTTTCATAGAAACGAGTAATACGTGAATTTTCATACTATACCAATAATTAAATTACCTACAAAAGAGTCCCAATTTGGGCCAAACATTTGTATATTAACGTACTTTCAGTGCGTACAGCCTCATACAACTGACGTATATGTTTCAGCTTACTGTTACCGAGATAGAGAAATGGTAAGAGAAATCGAAGAGAAAAAGAAATAATGTTCTGAGATAGCCCACCCTGATTGGAGCTTTTCAACCATTAGTGCTAATTTCATGAATGTAATAGTAATTTTATTCTTGTCATGTCGAGAAAAAATACAAAAAATGCCTAAATAAACTCATTATGAAGTCGTTTATAAAATCAATTTAGTCCTTCTGAAGACCGTACGGAGAAATTACATTTCTTTCCGATAGTGTATTTACAGAAAGTTTTTCTTAAAATAATTGTTAGTTATTCTTACTATTTAGTGTATAAACATTAATAAAATCAAATATGATGTTCGCTTTATGGGAATGTCTGCATTACATTTCCTAAATAGATCAAGTTAATGAAGTAGCAATGTTGAAGGTTTACTGTAGTTCACCCAATTATTCAAAATCAAAATGCAAGAATGTTAGAGCATCAACCCATATTTGGACACCAATGTTGCAGGTGATATAAAATCTACATGCAAGGTCTCCCTCAATGCATCATTAATTTATGCAATTTTGCATGCACGACGTCAGTACTACTTCGAATGAAAATTACGAAAATGTAAATTAGATGCAGCCCACTATGTGTTTGTATTATAACTTTTCAGAAGTAAACTACTTTCCACTATGTTATAAGGGAAAGGTTACAAGACGAAAAAAATAAACAAGCAAGAGATAATTACCCAAAGTGAAGTATATTTCAAAATTGGTAGCAATTAGCTACGTTGTCAGTGCAATATATAAAAGTGAGTCTGAAGGTATAAAAATGCCTGTTGGAGGATGTTTATGCAGTGATGTCACGATGCCATCCACAAACATTGTTGGCTGATTTCCGAAGCAGGTATTTGAGGGGCGTTAGAAAAGATGTAACAATCATAGCATTCTGACCATGACAGATTTTCTCCATCACGAGAAGCGTTCTAGTGATACAACACCCTAAGAGGCAACTTTATTCATGCAATTGTCTCCTGAAACCCTGCATTTTCTACGTTACCTCGAACGCCATTTGTTTGGACGTCTAACGCAATTATCCCGCGGCTATTTTATACAGAAAGATATACAAGATATGTAGTTATTCGACCTTACAGCTCCTGCACCTGCTAATCCAGTATTTAATAAACAAGATTTACAACCATGTTTTATTCTTCTGCTCCTCACCTTCGTGGTTATCCATTTCTTACGTCAAACTTTTTTTTCTTCTCCCTTCGGGTTCCTTGTATCCAGTAATTATTGGGAAACATTTTATGGACAACGCGGTAATGGTGTCCAGTCGAAACAAAGAACAAAAGGAGAAAGCCCGAAAGGAAACCGAACCACACTTCACAAAAAATTCGAGCCGTATTTTATATGGCACCACAGACGCGAACCCCAAGTTCGCTCCAGGCGCAACTCAGATGTCTTAATTTCAGGAGCCGTTTACATTGTGACCGAATGGTGAAAACTTGGCCAAAATCTTAAGTTGTTTTCAAATTCATTTAAATTTTTTGTGGGTTTTTGAGGTCATTGATTACAAATCCGATGGTAAATATCACTGCTCAAATCTCCGCTTCCAGATTACTACTCAATATGTAAAAATGTAGTTATAACGAAATGAGATGCAGCATCTTCACTTTGTTTTATTTGAAGTATAATTAAGTGCAAATCTTATATCAACATTGAGAAAACCATCGTACTATTATATCAGTTCTAAACTAGACGTAATTTAGCAGCAGCTCCTTTGCTGTCCGGGAGACTCCACGTCCTAGGCACAGCGCCCTTCCTCAGGACAAAATGCGAATAGTTTGAAGGGGTTCAGGATATTTAATTTTTCAGTTTGTGTGTACACTTCTTACTACTTTCTATACACACTTATTGTAGTCCTATTTACACGTTATGTCCTTATCAAAACGTGTTTTACGAATGTGAAATTAGGGTTATTATATTGCTAATTATAAATTGAAGAGAACTACGATTTATAAGTCGTACGTCCACGACAGATTATCAAAACATTCTTGTATCAATGCTGATTGCTCCAATTCACCAATTTCAAATTTTATTTCCGCTTTGTGTATACAGTGCGAAAGTCCATAGCAGGAACTTTGATGGTCGAAAGAATCCAATCCCAATATTCGGTGGTAGAGTTATCGATAGCGGCTCAAAAGCAAAGTGGAAGTCGGCCAGTATTGAAAATGAGAACATGGGAATTCTAGCTGAAACCAGTACTGCTCAAATCCAAGAACTGAGGCCAGCCTGCTCGCGGTGAACCGTATGTCCCTCCCCGTGCCTTAGACTAGAGCCAATCGCGCCCGAGCGCCTCCCTCCCGATCAATTGGGATGACTCGTCAACAGCCGGCAACATCGACAGCCGAGGGGTACGAGCTGGGTCGACATAAGGCCACCTGTGTAACGGGCCTCGGGCCAAGCGCAATCGTTTCTGCTCATGCTATATAATTTAATATTCTAGAATAAAATTACATATGGATGTAGACATTTTATTGCAATGCCATTTACGCATAAGACATATTATTCATGATATAGAAAGACTACAGGCGCCGTATCATTTATTGGCTTTCATAATGGCTGAATTTTGCTATCGACAAGCTATAATACTAAAATTTATTTCTTGACAATTTAACATTTTATTTGTTAATTTTTTTGTGTCTTGGTCATAAGTAAATAATTTTATTTCTATTGCCAATTGGCTAGTCAATTAATCATTTATTATCCAAAATTAAGAAACTAACGAAAATATTTTTAAAAATGTTTATGGCGTAAACGGATCAAAAACCGACTACAGTATAATATCACAAGAAAAAGATGGCGCACATATCACTGTTGATGAAGGCTAAATATAACATCGAACCATTTACAATGCAAATTAAACCTATCATTTGATAATCCAGAGCCCAAGTCATTGATGGTATACAGCAGTACTTCCTACCTCAATGCACAGTGAAGTCACAAAAATCAGCTCTCCTACTCCGAAGCTAGCCGAGGAGCAAAGGAAGTTCCCGACGAGGCGGGAGGCGTACAGTGTTCCAATTATTGTATAGAAAAGGGGAGAAAAGGGTTGCTTGATAATTACGTTGTTAAATGGTAATTATTATTTAAATGTTTATAATTCAATATAATTTTTAAGAAATATACATAGATTATTAAATAAGTCAAAGCAATATCCGTCTCTGTTTATCGTAAGCATTTTAAAACACTGTACTTCTACTTCCATTCTTCTAATTCACAACATTTTTGCAGTTTGTACATTCTATTCAATAACATGTTATTTAATGTTATATAATATAACATAATATTTTAATTCGTGCCAAACTCATAATTAATGTTAAAGAATATATACCCGGGTAGGCACAGGGAAGAATTTAGACTCCAGGCTTAATTATTTCAGGTCGATTTTTTTTATGTAAATCCTCGTGATTTTTAGTACCTTTTCCATAATCATCTACCTTCAAAATCCTTTACTCATATGATGATTGCAGGCTATTTGTCAATTTCCAGATATTATTTTCTAAATTTTAAAATACTGCAGTTGTTTCGAATACACTAAACACTTCATCATTGTTAGGGTATCTACAAAACGAAACATTTCTTCCAAAATTGAAAGAAAATTGACGTTCGTAAGTAGGCACTCATGTTGCCTGAATCACAGGGAATGGTCCACTGCATAGGCGGCCGATCCCCCCCTCCATCCCGCCACCATTGTCGCACTGCTTCTCCTAGTGCCTGCTCGCAGAGGAGAACGCTGGTTTGAAGTCATTTCTCTTTCAGTTGGCAAATGTTGGTATAGTTGTTATCATGCAGAGCTACTGATCCCAAGTTCGCGGGTTCAAACTCGGTGCAAATCAGGGTATTTTCGAAATGCCAAAAATCGACGGTATGCATGCCGGCGCTTATCGGAAGGTAAAACAGATCTCAAAAAGACACTGCGCCGATTCTGTCAACATTAAGTCCTCTAGAATTTAGCACCAATCTGAGTCTCGATTTGAATTACTGGATAAGATTTCGAATTCAAATCAAATGTCATAATTGGCGCACTAGCGCCGCTAGGGAAAGCAATGGAAAACTACCATAGGAATACTTGATCCGGATACGTCTCACAAGAAGGGACTTCTGGAGACTAGCCTTTACACTACTCTGTGTATGGCATTAAGATAAGAATTAGGAACATTTTTAGGAAAGGTCCGGACCATTAGGGAAACAAATTAGGGAGTGGGAAAACAGCACTGCTTAGCTGGAGCAGAGCCTAGACTGAAGAGAAATAAATAAGTCAATAAGCTAACAATAAGTACGTAATTTTATGTTAAGTTAGTAAACAGTCAGTAAACAGAAATAAGTCATAAGTCGTAGTCAATTGGTAAATATCTGGTCAATACAATAAATAATATAAAACTAGCATAGTAATAAGCACATTAGGGGGTGAAGGGAAGGGGGCAATCGAAAATGTAAGGGCAGAGGCGTTGGTGCGGACGATCTTCTGTAGCGCCGTTTGATTTCAGGTGCTGAGGAGACCAAGCACTGGAAGGGGACGGCGGGACGCCTGCGCCAGAAAATAAAATAGCTAAAATAAACGTCGGATAGATTAGAATGTACTTGGCTTCTAACGGCAGGTTTTTCCCCCTTCAGAGGTTTTTTCCTGAGCCGTACCTTGTGGTCTCTTTCCGCGGCTTTGATGCGATGGAGAGACAATTTGGGGTGAATACCAGAATTCGAAAGATTAGAACGCGAAAGGATGTAGGTATTGTAATGGCTTAAATCCCTTCGGCCTAGCCACATAGGATCAAGTAATCTAATTCGTTTGTAAATAAATAAAATTAAGATAAGAAGATACAACCCAAGATACATAACTGCATTTTTTGAGTTAGAAGTAGGAGTGTAAAGTAATATCTTCATTTTTATTTCATGAACAAATGGTATTCCAATATCTCAAACCGCATTCGATGTTACCGCGTTGTAGCGGCGGAAATAATTCCGTATCGATTTTTATAGTCACTTAAGTCAATTTTCACAAGACCACGTTTAGAACACTTTTATTCCTTGCCGGTCATGTATGACATCAACTCAAAAATATTACGGAAGTAAAATATATTTTTGAGGTTTTGGCCCAACTTTCGCCATTTTCTCCCTCTGTGTGGATGGTGGGCACGCAAATGTTGGCTGCAGTAGCCTTGTTGAGGCCAAGTGCCTCCGCGCTGGGACAGGAGCCGAATGCCTTCGATGACGTACTAGCGCGAGCTGAAAAAGTAGTTCTGGTTGCAAACGAGCGGCAATTTGGAATCGCAGCTACTGGGAAGAGAGTAGGCCGGTGGATTGCCAGTGGATTGAGTCCGGCACTAGGGGAATTTTGTGGAGGAGGAAAAGGCACCTTGCAATTCGTCTAGCCCTAATGCCTTTGGGACGACGAAAGTTTCTTGAGAGGGTGCTCGACTGGTGAGAGAAAGAAAATACTTTTATTTATTGAATGTAAAAAATAATTGGAAACAGAAAATTATTTGGAAATGAATAGTAGAAGTTACACTGACAGGCAACATTTCACGTTATTTTGTCAATTCCGGTACGAGAAATTTTAACAAATTTACATCTAAACGAAATAGGAAATGCTTTTATATCGTTTGTATTTTATAAATTTGGTAGCCTGTAAAAGCAAAATTACTTTACTACACATTTGCAACTGCCAAAAGATGTAACCATGAACTGATTACAAAACATTGAAGGCTTTGTTTAATATTAAGAGAAATAAATTCTACCTTGATACGTAGAGGCTGTAACAAGCTCTAGTGGATAGTAGTTGTGATTCAAAACAGGATGCAATTTCCAGATTTGCAGTTCCTGGGAAAGAGCAGAACGGTAAATTGTCGTAGTTCGTAAGAGAAATTCGTGGAGGAATTATTTATTTTTTGTAGTTAAGAAGCCTCCAACCGCTGACATTGTGATTCAATAGTTATGATATATTGAGCAATAATGATAACGATGATGTTGAGAATGGTGGTGGGAAAATAAGAGGATGGAACGGAACCAGCAAAGAAAACTTATCGAGTTATCCCTTTGTCCGTCACAAATTCCTAATTCTTTGACTGAGGATCGATCAAGGGACTCAGGAATAATTTTTCCGAGGGAGTATTTCATGTTTCCGCGCGTTTTCATCATTAGTCCCGTAAGTGAAGTCATGTTATGGTCAGTAGAAATAGTAGTAGTAGTAGTATGGTTGGTGGTGTTCCCTCCACGCAGGAACGTGAGATCCGGTTCCCACCTACACGTCGGCTGCCGGGATATTATCTTCGTTCAGGTATCTCCCTAAAACGGCAGTTGGTGCATGCGTCCACAGCAAATCACAAGGCCTGCAGGTGATTTCACGGACACATTACGGGCTATTCCTATGCGTAGAACAAAGTGTTCAAATGAGGCGGTGCAGCTGGTGTACACGGAGGGGAAACTGCGGATCATCAAGCGCACGAGTTGCCTAGGCCATGACGCAAACGCGTCTGGGTGGAACTGTTGGATCGGAGGATGCTGGGACTGCTGGGCTGGGGACCATTGGCGTCCAGAAGATGTGGTATCCCCAGGCCTTGATCAGATTGAACTCCAAACAATTTATCCAACTCTATCTACCTATCTATCTATCACCTATCTATATATCTACCGATCTATCTATTTTTATTTTGTTTATAGGAATGCGAAAACATTTTATAGGCACCACGATCAACTTTCGTGGTAGAGTGGCAATCTTTCAACTGTTTACTCACTAAAAACGCTACCCTTGTTTATACCTCCTCCCCCCCCCGCGGTATCTCCGTTATTCATTGCTTCGCAGAAGACGGTCATAGCTGCAGCTCTTCCACGAGTTTCGTGTGTTGCTCTTCTTTGGTCATTTCCGTCCTTTCTTTTTTCTGACATGACAATGACTATGAATTCTTCAATTTTTGATCACTTTTTTTTCGTTTTCCAACGACACCTAAATGGTCCGCCAGAGCTTTTATTTCTATTTGCCAGGTGCCAAACTCAATTATGGTAAGCTTTGCGTCATCTATCTGGTAGTGGCAGTATCTACCTATCTATGTATCTCTATCCACCTATCTTTAGATCTACCGCTCTCCCTCTCTTTATATATATATATATATATATATATATATATATATATATATATATATATATATAGGAGAGAGAGAGAGACCCGATCGGTCTCATTACTGATTAACGTAGTTATTCAAAATAGGCGCGCAAAAACGGAAGGCAACGCGCGTCGGTGGTAGAAGAGGAACGGATCTTCTCAACGTCCGAAGCCCGGGAGAGGCGAGACGAGAAGGGGGGCGGGGAGCGGAAGAATTAATTAAGCAGTGGATGAGTGAACATAATGCCGACAGCAGGATCAGTCGGGATAATTGAAAATAATAGTGTTAGCAGGATTGCGAGCTAATGGACATGGTGGACGATGACTACTCGACTGGGAAATAAATGAACAATGTGAAAAGTGTAGTACATTTGAACAATCAGTGCTGTAACGAACAATCACCACGTGGCGAACTGAACAGTGTTTAGATGAACAATAAACACAGTGGTAGTGCATTGTGTGACTTTTAAACATAATTATTTGAATCCGTCTGTATTCACGAAAACTAGTAAAAGAGCGGGAACACATGATTAAATACCAATATCAGTGTTACAAACTGCGAGTACGCATGATGAAATGGGCAATATATATTAGCCTGGTACTGATCGGAGAAACCACGAAAAACGATAGAAGCTGGCCACTAAAATTTTTCTCCAGAATGCAACCAAATTCGACACAGCTAGAGTCAAAAATTCTCCGTCGGGGCTCGAACCCTAGGATCACCCGGCGGTCGGATCAGGGACAGTATAAATGAAATAAATTCAGCCTGACTGAAGTAGAAATCAGGGGCCACGTTTTGTCACCATCGGGGCTAGAACCCTAGGACCTCCCGTTCGCGCTAGGGAATTGGAGCAATACCAGCTCTAAGCTCAACTCAGCCGGTACAGAAGTGGGAATGAGACGATCAGCGACCGCATTTCGCCTCGATATAACCTGGAGGACGCATGGGTCTCGGGTTTCCGGATCTTTCCCTCGCTGGACGGTCCTTGCGGCTTGTGATTTTCTCCGAAGGCTCCAAAGTAAACGGAGAGACTAAAAAAAAATGTTTATAGTTTACCGGCGCCCGTCCTGTTACATCAGTGTTCGTCTCTTGTTTCTTTTCTTGCTATTTGGTTGAGGAGAGCCATGGTTCGGATTCCAACGGCGTTCGAATTTCGTCGCCTAACCGCAGGGAAATTCCTACAGCCGCTTTTGCGTACTACGGAACAGTACGAGGTCACCAGTTCTCCGGGTTACAAACGCTAAATTATTACATCGAAGCATCCTTCAGCGTTCAAGTAACAATTATTACCTTTTTCACTTTCAAAAATATGTCTTCTATCAATCAGTGTGTTCTATCAATCAGGCTAAAAGTCATTCATTAGGATGATTCATCAGGATGAGTTTGTGTTTATGGGTATGTGTTGTCTTTAATTATTCGTTCTACATATTTTATAATTGTTGCTTAAAACCCTTATATTTTTGGAAAGAGAATGTTGGAGTTTTAATATTTTAATATAAAATGAATATTTTACCTATATCTATATTCCGTCAACATTTGAAAAGGAAATTTTTTTACACTTTGTGTTTAAATTCTTATTGGATTAACAATAAATATTGGTCACAGAATTCCCGTTGTGTGCTTCTTTCGATTTGTTTGTCAAACATTTTCATCATTCTTTTGGCCCGAATTTATAATACATAAAATATTAGAAGCAATCATGACAGGAATTCTTAGAAGTAAACATACTCCTTGATGAACAAAGTTTTGCTTATTATTTACTGATTCGCGACGTTAATTAAATAGTGTTATCAAATATTTTATTTACACCTAGAAATTTACATTATTTACATTCCGAAATGCAAATATTTATAACCAGTAATATCGCTTCAAAAAAAAACAGAGAGATAAATTAAAGTGCATCCATAGTCTGGAGAAAATTCTGAAGCTCATAGTTTAAATTATTTGATGTAAATTAAGTATCAACAACCTACGCACTGTAATGAACTCGTGTGGTCTCTCCTTTCTACTTTATTGAGCTCAGATGTTGTCTCTAACGAACGCTACTCTGCAAGGTTAGAGAGAAATAAAAGAATATGGAGAGGCAAATGTGTATCAATCTGACAGAGCGAGACAAGATCGAAACTTCGAATTTCGGAAGAGGGCAGGTATATAAAATGAAGCTACCCAAGCGAAAGACATACAATAGAGATGGTATGGGCACATTTTGAGGCAGCAACAACTACAATGGATTTACCTCACAATACTGTAAGACCCCAAGGAAAGGATTGAACGGATTGCGGGTTCGTATTCCTCCTCGGGCGTGGATGTGTCTGTAAACGTCCCTTCATCATTTACATCATCATCATATCACTTCATTAACGAAGGATTAATAATTCCCTGCTCGAACAGCAGGCCCTAGCCCTTAATGGGATGTGCAGTTGGCTAAAAAAACGCTTAACCGAGCGGCGTGGCTAAAAGCGTAGCAGTGAGAAGATCTGGGTTCGATTCATCCTGACCGGAATTTTTCGTGGTTTCCCTTGATCGAGTGCTGGAATAGTAAAAAAAAGTGACACGATCACCTCCCACCTGTCACCTCGCACTATCATCCTCGTCCTTTCACCCCTCATCATCGCCTGTTTCTCGCCCAAGAAATACCTCCTTTCTCCGCTAGTTGGTGAAAGGCGCGTAGCAAAATTTGCGTGGTCAGACGGAAGAGCTGCCTGATGGCCCGAGTCTCGTCACGTAAAATAAGACTTCAACTCAATTCATCACCACCCTGACACTTCATTCAGCATTCCCTGCAAAAGGCAGCAGAGCCTTGCCCTTAATGGGATCTTAGTTAGCTAATAATAATAATAGTAATAATAATAATAATAATAATAATTATTATTATTATTATTATTATTATAATTATTATATTATAATATACGCACAAAAAATGAAGAGATTTCCTTCCGTTTAGTGTAACTTGCGTGATCAGCCCAGCTGAGGTCGCTTCGAAATATTACGCCCAGATATTTACAACCACGTGCCTCAGAGATTTTATTTCCATCCCTTATATAGTGGAGTGTTCCTTCGTGGAGCGAGCCTTGGTGTAACTAATTGTTTTGCAATTATCTGTTTACCTGGGACATTTCATCAATTCGTCAATATATTTTTGCAACTCATCAATGTCCGAATTGTCTTTAATTCTTCGATACACGATGCAGTCTTCACCAAAGTCTGATTGTGGAACGAATATCGGTACCGATATAATTGACATGAGAAAAAGGAGCGGAGCAAAACACACTTCCCTAAGGCTGCGCCGGACGCCACAAATGGGCATAAAATCATTTGTTTAAATTTTGAAAATACTTTTATGCATTTTGACATCCACAAAATGGCTGAGAAAGGTGAACAGAAGTATTAGTAAAAATGTAACGCAAATTATGCGTGTGGCATTGGTCTAAAATGAATTTGACACCCTATCACGATTCTTAAAGTTGGCGTTTTCCAGAGAGCAAATGCATAATACGGCCGTCGGCAGGTTGTAGTTCTGAGAGTCTGAAATATGCATGCACATTTAACATCTCCATGTGAAAGACTTGCTCCCGTACCGGCTTCTGAGCGGCAGGTGTGGCTTGCTCGCCGTGAATATAGCAAGCAAAGTACGACCCTCCTATATTTCGTATTCGAATAACGACCGACTACTTTGGCAACATTAGTAGGATTAGCATATGATGCTGCGGCCTCTATGGCCATTTTAAAGACCATTTTTGTATTTTATGATGATGTTTCAAAAGTGTAAATGAGATGTGTGTCGATATTTAAAGAATGAGATAGGCGCCAAAATTGCTCGGAAACTGTGTGGTCGTACAAATTGAAACCTATATGGATAGGAGGGACACTACGTTTTCCTTTCCAGATACAAGAGGCATTTCCCAGCCGTTAGAGCTTAGATGTAAATTAATGTAAATAAGAACAAACCTAGTGGAAGTTTCTCTGCGTCCACTAAATGATCCACAAACGAATTCTTAAAACCCACGCCTTAGAAACGAGAATTATATGTTTTGTCATCCACAGAAAAAGTGAAATATATAGGGCAATAAAAATTCATTATAAAATTCATTATGTGCACACGCAAAGCCACGCAAATGACTGCTGTAGTAATATCAGTAGAAAGTGTGTGGTAGGCACAGAAGAGTGAGTAGTCAGTCTACAATGTTTGTGGATTGTGCAACCAAAATTATTGCTACTGGAGAAGAGGAACATTTTAAGAAAGATATACCATTTAATTTTTGCTAGTACCACTGGAGTCAGCTTAAACAGTAATTGCTTCTTTTAATAAAAATAATCACGTTAATAAAAATAGTCATGATCCTTAATACAATATAATCATCTTGAGAACAATGTAATTATTTTGAATGATTTTGTTAATATGAGTATTGATATAATGTGTGGTGTGTAATTATGGTACCGTGCATTTTTTTTACCTAAGTTCTATTTATATTCCCAAATTACAATATTTGGGTTACGAATGAGATTTCACACAGATAATTATTGTTGTTGAAATTCGTACATTCTGCCTTTTTATTTCAAGGGATAGGAAAAATGGCAGAGTATGTGGTAAACGATCCGAGACTTCCGAGAGAAAAACAAATAAGATCATGGCATTGGGAATGAACTGCAAATATATAATAATTATAAATAAATAAATAAATAAATAAATAAATAAATAAATAAATAAATAAATAAATAAATAAATCAATAATAATAATAATAATAAATAAAATAAAATTAAATATATAATAATAAATAAATAATAAATAATAAAAATACAATAATAATAAAGTATAATAATAAATAATTAATACTAAAATAAATTATAAATAATAATAAATAAAAAATTAAATAAATATAAATAAATAAATATATAATAAATACATTAAATACAAGTTTCGTACTGAGTTGTGGCGTTGACACCTCTGTTTAGATGTGTGGCTTATGCAACGTCCTCTGGGAGCCATGGTCCACTGGGCACTCCCGCCACGCAGGGGGGCGGGTGAGGGGGGGGGTTAGCGAAAAGCGTCCCGGCCGCTGGAATGTCGATGCTACGTAATCGAGAGCCGGTTTCGCAAATAGCTCTCTTTGCTCTCTTTTGTCGAGCGCGTTTTGAAAACCGATCCCTTCTTTCTGCTCACCGGTTCTTCCGGCTTCTTCGCCATCCAAGCGTTTCACACTTGCCCAGCGACACTCTCACACCTATTCTTATACAAGACGTTCTTGTTGTTGTTGTTGTTGTTGTTGTTGTTGTTGTTGGCGTTGTTGTCGTTGTTGTCGTCATCGTCGTTTTCATTGTTGCTGTCTTTGTCGTTTTCATCGTTGTTATTAATGTCGTTGGTGTTGTGGTTACTCTCGATATTGTTCTCCTGGTTTTGTCTTCCTTGTCAGTATTGTTATTCATGTGGAAATAATTAATTTTATATTTTTCTTTTCTTTTTGATACGGTTATTGTCGTGAATATTCGTACTTTTGGGTTGCATATCGACGGATATTTAGTGTCGCAGGATTTAATTTTAATCAAATCGATGAATAAGAACAATTATTTCTTGGTGAAAATCTACTAATAAAATAATAGTAATGTTAAATAATAATGGTAAGATAAACCTGCAAGATTTAAAAGAATATATACATTTGTAATAAAATGAGAAATATCTTGTACTCGTGGGCTTCCGCGGCTCGAGTTCATGATTTCTTGGCTGACAGGGTCATGCCGCGTCGTTGGCTGAGAGGCGAACTCAGCCAACTCGTTTGCTCGTTGACCTCTCAGCCAACGACGCGCCGTCTCCCGGACAGCCAAGAACTCGAGAAATATCTTTGCATTAGGAATAACGGAAATGCCATTCCTGTATAGTAAAATTATATCAATTTTCAATCATTTTTTTGATACACACCATTCTACCTACGTTAGAAGACGTCGAAAGTTGACCATAAAATTGTGATAATCTTAGGACGGAAAGCAGAATTATAGGAGTTTCTTTCATTTGCTTCACTATATAGTGTATAAAACTTTGTTATATTTTGACATTATTAATAATATAAACTGGTCTCAAAATCATAAGAGTATTTAGAGACTGAATTATTGAAAAATTTGATAATGAAATTTGAATGAATGTAACATTTTCCTTTAAAATAACATTAATTTTAATGTAGATATTTGAAGAAAATATCTCATCTGTCTGAAATTTCTCGAGGTATATTTTAATAAATATTTACGGGCGTTAAAAATAAAAAATCTCTCAGACGCCTGCTTAATTTTAACATCCTGTGTCTGCACAGCTGTTTTTGAGAATTTTATTGCGTTTCCTAAAATGATACTCTTATTATAGATTATTAGAAACCGATAATACTCCAATAACTGCCTGGAAACTCGATCGTAAAATTGCCTTCAATTAACAAAATATTGTTTCGTTAGGGTTTGCTCCTTCTTTCCTCGTGGAGAAGAAAAACGATCACGAATTTTATGGAGACGAATTCAGTTACGCAATTCCACGAATTCTTCGTAATATGGAAGAAAGAATGATTCTTCGTGCTTTTATAACTTTTTTTAAACAAAACAATTAGTAACTCGCAATAGTAAAATACGTTATATCTTCAAAACCCATAACATGAATTTGTACAGGGATTTCATTACATATGGCTGAAAAATGTACAAGGTTCTTACCTGTAGTTCGAGGCCCGGAAAGTATGGTCAATGATTGCTCAACGATTGAGGGGCAATAATTACCATCGTCGGATACTTTCCCAAAGAGGTGAGATTTCACTTAAAAAACTGAATGAATAAACTGCTGACTATAATCGGAATGTTTTGGTTTCTTCACTTTCTGGCAAAAACAAAGATGCAAGGAATGGAACTGCACAATTACGTACAATCTCTCCCTCACCATCACATCCCTCAGGGACAGACATTAAACTGATCACAATCTTCGGAAGCCAAGGTGAGTAATTATACTATTTACTACCTCTTCCACTTTAAAGAACGCGCAATGCTCTTCAATGGTGCAAACTCTCAACAGAATCAATACGTTTTCAGCCACACCACTGGATCAAAAAGCGTTGCACGAGTTGCGTTTATTGAATAAAAGGAACGTGGTTTTCTATGTTCGGTGTTCTTTTGTTCAGTTTTATTTCATACTTGTTACACTTCAAATTCGATTCAATTGTTAGAAGTAACTTGTAATGATATTAAATAATTATTTTATTACATGGGATATTACTTGTCGCTTAACTGATGCTGAGATGGTCCTTGCATCGTTTTTGGACATTAATGTACCTTTACTATACGCACGTTATGTTGAGCTGTCATTTGCTAGTTGCGGTTGAAATACTGTCGGGGGATCGTTGCTGTCGCCCATTTAGGAGAAAATCTTCTAAAGACACGGCGGAGCCCGAGTGTGCGATTCAGAGCTAGCCAGTGCCTTATCCACTAAAACACCTTCCCATTTCTCCGATATCCCTTCTCGCGAAACCGCCATCCGGCATTGCATCACGAGAAGGGCAGATCGGCTTATCGCTATGCCAACTGATGTCACGAGATACGCCTTCAGAGTCGTTCTTCTAAAAACTTTTTTCGGCATCGGTGGCTACCACACTCTAGTTCTCTTGGAACACCAACATCCTAGTGACGATGGTTTCAGGAGTCACTACGTGCATGACGACTTCTTTCCTCTCCTCAACGAAGTGAATGAATATGTGTTCCACATCTTCAACCAATGGGTCACACATTGGGAATGAAGAGTCATCGTCCAACCGGAAACGGAGTTGGTATGCCCGGTAGCACTTATGCCCCGTTAACAACTGCGTCAAATAATGATCCACATCTCCGTGTTTTCTTTGGGCCCAATTTGTTACGTCAGGATTAAGACGAAATGTCCATGTGGATAATACAGCCCATCCCCGTTGCCACTGGGCCATTGTCACTTCCGTGTCTTCCTTCATGATGACGCTCCTAATTGATCACTTGAGGCGGAGATGTCACATACCCGGAGGATGATCAGTACTAGCGATGACCTAGAATTCAGCTTACGGGAGATTTCAACCTCCAGATATCCCCAGCGGAGACAGGCTCTATGCTCTCGACTATTCTCCCGGCATTTGTGGTGGTGTAGTGCATGTAATTGTGTGTGAGAGTAAGGGGAGAGGATAAGACAAGCAAAAGAAGGAAAGATCGCGCGCGGTCCGTGTGCCTTTTGTAAGGGGATTGCTCCGGCACCCGCCTGAATTGATGGGTGAGAGCCCAGACAACTACCGATAAGAGAAACCAGGCATTGGAATTCTCCGCCAGACTGCGGCCGAATTCAACCGCACCACACAGCAAGTGGCAAAAATCCCCCACCGTCACGAGACGAACTCCAGGATCTCTGGGAGTCGCTGCCGAGACGGCAGCAACCGTACACGTTTGTGCGAAGTCAGCTTGTGTCTGCTCCAACAGCAGCCTTCCGGAAGCGCCTTCCT
>BOPP01000155.1:2813549-2840481 GCA_017312745.1 Gryllus bimaculatus
GTGGGTGGAGGAGCAGGTGGTAGTGGAGGTATTAGTTGTCATATTTCGGCACTGGTGGTGGTATTGGGGAACGTGTAGAATTGTTAATGGTGGTAGTGTAAAAAGTAATGAGGGTCATATTAGTGGTGGTGAATGTAATATTGGGTGGAGATGGTAGCTCTATTGTTGGGTGGTGCTGGAAATGATTGTGCCTGTGCTTGTCTTGCGTGGCGAAGGTCGCTTTGGTAGCGGTGGTTTTGATGGTGGAATTCGTGGTAGAGGTAGCGGTGGTAGTACTAGTGATGGGGGCGGCAGCGGTGCTAACGGCGGCGGCGGAGTTGGTGGCGGGTGTGTGGCGATGGCGATGGTAGGGATGGGGGTAGAAGTGATTATGGAGGCGGTGATGATTGTGGTAGTGGTGCAGGAGGTGGTGGAAGTGGGTAAAGATCTAGTCGTGGAGAGCGTGGAGATTTAGATTTATATTTATCAAAAAAAAAAACCGCAAAACCTGCATGTGATGTATGGGGGAGAAGATTATCTGTGCACGTCTGCAGCTGCATCTACGAACATCTGGAGTTGATAAAGATGTGGCGATAATAATATATTATGGTAGCGGTAGTGATTGTGGTAGTAATAGTGATAGTGAGAGATGTTGACAGATGGAATTAATAGGTTGCGATATGTCTTTCTCTTACATTACTTCAGTCACTTTGTTTTTCTGTCAAAATATATGTAGGCGTACATCATACCCATAAGTCAATGATTTGTTTCAGCTTCACCTTTATCCAATTTTTGTTGCGATAGAAGTGCTTTACGTCGTTGAATCTTATTATTAAGGCAATATGTGGTTTATATGAACAGATGTTCTTTCTCCTCTTATATTTTCTGGACTTTTATGTAAAATATGTTTTAATATTCTTTTCACGCTTATCTAATGTATTTTAAAATAAATTGTAATAAACAATATTGTTAGCAATGGCGACACATATAATTATTTCATTGTAAATGTCAACGAAAACTCATCATAATACCAATAATGTATTTTAACTAACAGTTATCGTAATAAATACAAAGACCATTACCTGGCATAAGTTATATATTCGAAGAATTCCAAGAACGTGAGAATGTTGTGAATGGTTGATAAAAGTTCCATTTGAATGCGGATGGAGAAACGTAAAAAATCAGTCTCAGGAAGGACGTTCTTCTTGTAAATTAATTATAGAGGCGTTTAAAAAACCTGAGAGGTTAGCAATCGAAACGATCATATCATTCATCAAAACAACTTTCTCAAAATGATTCGAACTGCTAGCCCACCCATAAACAAGTTTTACAACAGCTAAAAATCGCATAATTTCAGTGCGCCTTAATTGTAAGTTATTGATTGTGATAGTAAATACTTAAATTTGAGAATTACATCAATCGTCATCAATTGAGCATGAAGTTATTGCTACATTTAATTTAGAAATAATAACAAAATAGTTTGAAACTCCCAACATTAATGGCATCCATCAATAAAAATATATCAAATAACCTGTGTAATGCGTAGTCAATCAATAACAATTAGAGACTCAGTATTCCTGCCTCTTCTCTTTGCGAAAAATGCTCAATGGTTTCGAAATTAGCAAAGATATTTTAATTGACTTAAAGGAAATTAGTAACATCTTATTAGGGCAGTATGATTTTATCTATGTTTTGGCGAGTACTGAACGGTCAATTAAGAAAATAATATAACTTCTTGACTGAAATGTTGCGTAATAAAATTAACTACTTCCGGATATTTGCTTTATGCATATCATGATTGTCTATCTATGTTGTGCAAATGGAAATTAATTACTCAGTTGTGTTCGCTGATCATTACGTACGAGGCTGCTAAGCATTGAAAGAAGCTAAATCTTTAAGGGGCAAAGTTGGCATGGGGAAATACACTAGCAGCATTTACTATAATATTTGAAAATATAAAATATGGCTTCAAAAAAATGAAAGAGCCAAGATTGATGAATGCTTTGTTAGATAATCTGATACACACAATACTAACAATATTTATTAGTCATGTACTTTTTCTTGACACTTGGATTTCATTTTCGACTCTAATGAGTAGTTGAGATATAGGTGTTTCATCCATAGTGTCTTGTGCCAAGGCTTTTAACAAATCGAGGTAACTGTTATTTTACTATATCAAACAATTGATACAGTGTTGCAACAAGATTCACACGCCACTCTCCGTTGCGTAAATTTTTTTTTCACATTTATTACCATTTATTATGAATTTATGTTGTTTATTTGCATTTTTTAGTGTACCAGACTCGTAACTAAAGCAAAATACACTGATATGAAATTACTTATCGAGATCTTACAAATATTTATTTGACATTCACTTAGCGTCTGTGGGTGGCCTTAAATGTTCTGCAATTGCGAACAAGTCATCCTTTTGCTACGAATCGAGAAAAGCGGTTCGAGATATTACGAAGGGTCGGGAGAGAGAGAAAAATTGACCAATAGTTTGACTTGAAACGGAGAAAAAAGAATTTTAAAAATTCAACACAATTTCTCGAATCCAGAAACATAGTCATCGAATTCATTATGTTTTTACAAATTTTCTTCATTGGGCATATTGAAAATTGGACATTTGACATTAAAACATAGAAGCGGAAACTCACCAATACTTCTACATATCACACCATAAAATTCAATTATGAAGTTTTACACTTGTTGATCAATGTTAATGACATTGAGGTAATTTATTCACGATAATTATAACTTATACTATTACATATACTATATACTACTATTATTCATGTAACGTATTCACGACTACCACTACACAATTCTTTCATACAAAATTTGCAACTACCAGGGATGAATTCTTTGTACCACTTTATAAGGAAATCGTTTTATTTTCGGGAGGAGCTTTAGTGCCCATTCTCTCCTCGTAGCTACTAGTCTACGAGCAATGCTTCGCATTAAAGACCTCTCCATCCGGCATCACAACTGAGAAACCGGAGCCACAGCGGCCGCCATTGCGACCGCCCCCCCCCTGCAGCGTGCTTCTGAACTTTGCTTCCTCGATCATTTTTTGCTTCGCCTCTCCGGGAGCCTGCAGTTAGCACATACGTAGCTCTATACATCTATCAGCAAGCAGACCATAACGTAGTTAATGCACTTTCAGATAATTCCATCCAACCGTGCATGTCGACACTCGGCCCGGTGCGTCTATCGTGAGGCGAACTAGGAGAGTAGCCTTAATCATCTTCCTGGTTAAACACCGGTCGCTAATCAGCGCAGTAATTTGTCTTGCTCCTCGTTAAATGGCGGCCGCGGTCGGTGGGAAAGGAAGACACGGAGAAGGAACGGGAGGAGGTGGTAGAGTAGGAAGTGATGGGGTGGAGGAGGAGCACAAGAAGAGAAGAAGGAAGAGGTGGAGATGGATATGGAGGAGGAAGAGGGAGAGGAAGAGGAGGTGGTGGGGGTGAAGGTGTTAGAAGTGGAGGAGGAATATAAGCAGGTGTAGAAGGTGATGGAAGTGAAATGGCAGGAGGAGGAGGAGGAGTACGAGAAGGGCAGAGGAGGAGATGGATATGGAGGACGCAACGTCAAGTGGAAGAAGGAAAGAAGGGGGTGGGGGCGAAGAGGAGGAAGCGAAAAAGGGGGCGGGAGAAGCGGAAGGAGGCGGCGGAAAATAAAAGAGAGAAGTAATTCTAGGAGGCACGGAGAAGTGCGGGGGTCTGCGCTCCTCCCCGCTTGACCAACATCCGACTAACCGCTGCCGCCTGCTCTATCTGCGATCCGTCATCGACCAACCGCCTCGCCACCGAAGGCAGAGCGCGGGGCTGGGAGGCTGACCCCTCCGCTCGCTCCGTGGAGAACTCGTAATTTAACGCCCTAGTGTTGGCGCGCCTTGCGTTTGATTGAGGAGGAATCTCCGAGGCGCTTTATCACGGGTCTCGGGGTCATTCGTCAAATTGTAGACCTCGCCGCAAGTTCAAGCGAACGCGGTAAAGGTGCCGGCCGTGCCTGGCCTGGGCGGCCGGGAAATAATTCGGTAGTGGCTGGAATTTACGTTAGAAGGTAATTTCCGTACAAATAAACAACGCTAACAAATTTACATGAGAAAAAACAATATAATGATTGGCGATATTTAGTTATCACATTATAAGGACCAATAATATAAATTATAACAACACGATGATGTTTTTTCTTGAATGCCATTGATTAACATTATGTTACCATAGAGAGAGTTTACCACGTCATCATGACACCTGGATGTTTATTTGTTTTGATTCATCGTTTCGTAAGTGCATAACACCTCAGATCTTGAGGTACTGGAACGAATATCAACATTGTAAAGAGGTCCAATACTATATGACTTAACAGAGAGAACGGCTAAAATGATTTTTTTATATTTAATAAACTTGGGTTGGGTAAGTTTTATTACAATTCAGTTTAGTTTAATTACACATAATACAAGACGGTCTCATGTTGTGTATTGCAAGACGTTGTAGATTATGTGTGTGAAACTCATCGTTTTTAAGTAATGCCGGATGACAATGTGTTTTGCGGGTTGCACAAGCACCTGCCGTATCCCTTATACTTAAGAATTTACGTCCGCTCTAGAAGTTTAAAGTCGGGCTGTATCAAAAGATAATAAGGAGTTACTGAAAAGTGAATACTCGTCACACCAAAGTTAGATCTAGCTAGATAACGATAGGACAACCACACACGGAGGGCACAGGAAATATTCTGTTAGTTCTAGACACAACAAGATGAAATAACATAGAATGGTTAGAATAAGAAAAATCCCATTCGTTTTAGGGCGGTAACAGTATAGAAAGGAAAAAATCCACTCAATTCTAGCCTTGTCACGAGTTTGGAACAGGTCATTATATGTCCTTGAATGGAGGACTGAATAAAACTAATCAGTTGCGACAAGACGTTTTTGAAAGGGAAAGTTGCTTTTTAAAGAAATGGGTCAGTCCCTATTCGAATGCTTTGACAGGCCAGGGATTACTACTAGTTATTCTGATCAGGATGTTTTAAAAGTGCAAATATCTAAAACCTATCTGTTTTGATCGAGATTTACCAATGAGGAATCCCGGTCAGGTAACGATATCGTTAATAGTTTCATTCATGTTGGTACTCTGATAGGTATGCTCAGTATATTATTTCTAAAACTAGTCTAGAAACAGCATTTTCTTAACAGATCAAGAAGGGAAATAGGGTTTTCTAACAAGAAAACTACGATTTCCCCAACAAAGTTTTCACAAGGAGGTCTCCAAGTGCACCAACCACCAACAAAGATCTGTACTAGTGTTCCTTGTCAGGAGGTTCCTTCCTTCTGATTCGGACTAAGCACGTGAGCCCATGGGCTTCATCTAGCAGGAATTAGGTAAATAGTAGTAATTACGGGTCCATGAGATATATAGTGCTAAAGACCGGGACACATGAGACTTGAGCCATGCTGCCGCATAAGTGTCACCCCCAATTGGGGGTGGTGGGATAAGAAATGTGAAGAAAAAAAAGAGAAAGAAAAAGGGAAACGGCCACAACTATAGGTTATGTAGGAGTACAGAACAAGGTAATACTATATTGTCTGTCTATTACGACTAGCTTTCCTGAAGAAGAATACTCGCACGTAAAAACCCGACCCCCTTCCCATCACCTTAATGGAAACAAGAACAGAGACACACTTAACAGCATGGAATATCAAAAAGTTTATGTTCCCAGAGAATTCGAGATTCTGCACAGTTCTGACCGCTCTTACTGACCAATATTTGAAATATTGATACAGCTTACCGGGTTGACAAGCTACCAATTTCAATCAGCTCAGAAAGCAATATCATATTGATGCTAGTCGTGAAAGATTACATTGTTTGAAATTTCAAAACTATTGCATTATTTGGATTACATTGCGGGGATTATAACATGAGAACTCTGGTGTGGATATCCGGGGTTAAAGAGTCCAAAACGCATTTCTTTCGAATTATTACCGACCAATTTCACGAACAAACAGTTAATTGGGCTAAGATTCCCTAGAATGTATTGTCGTTTGCCTGAATTACATGAGCTTTTTCAACAGACGTAATATTTATGAAGTGGAAGTACCCTAAATCCCTCTCTGCATATGTCTCATTCTTTTGACACCTCGTATGTTCAAATTTGTTTTATTATGAGAACCGCAAAACGGATGTATTCTACATATATCGTATCAAGAACGCAACCTATAGGTCTACAACGGTTTCTACATATACAACGGTTACATCGCAAACCTCGTTAACAACATAATACGCAGCAAAATACACAAACAGAAACTGAAAATGATAAACACACTCTCTACATTAACACAAAAACAGATAAGCATATCTGATTACCTTATTTTGGATTGTTTTCACAAAAATCCGTCCGTAATATACTCAAATCTGAAATCAAGGTTTGGTGATAAGCGCAGATCTCCATCAACAAATTTTACAACCCAATACACACAGATCTCTTAGAAATAAAAGCGGCATCTACGCTATACATAGTCACGACTGCGAAGCCAAATACACTGGCCAAATACACTCACCAAATACGTAAAAAAACACACAAGAATTAAAAGAACACATACACGCTTGGCAATGCAAAACTTGTAAATGTCACTTTGCCACTCATTTTCTTCAAACAACACATAGTCAATCCACACACACATGTTCAGATACTTGAAATAGAAAAGCAGTATTACACCGTATTAACTTAACATCTATATAGGTTATAATATAATGAATGAAAACATGAACCCCTGGCCTGTGCCAAAATTATTATTATATACCTCCCCTACTCCGTGCTCTTACGGGGGAGTGCAATTGGCAACGCACCACATCTCCTCTTCCTCTACTTTTACTCCACAGCCCGGGACTCAAGCCACTAGGCTCGCAAGAAGCCCTGGCGACCTTTCCTGGGTTTCAAACAGCATGAAACAATATATTACAACAATATTATAAACAATTATATTAACTAAAAACAATTATATTAATATGAAATGCGTCTGAACTTGCATTTCATGTTAATATAATTAATTTTACGTTATCATATCCATTTATTAATTTCATGTATATATTGACTATTACTATAGTATTAAATGCCTTATCCCTCATTCCCCCGTTTCTCCAGATATTTTTTCTTTGTTTCAGCTGCTATCCAACTCCAGACGAAGCAAGTATAGCTCTTGATGCTAATGATACCGCTATTTTCACTTCACATACAGATATTATTAGCCAACGATTATATACAATCGTACATTCACAGTTGTACGAACTGGACCAAAAATGGAGAATTAAAATTAATCCCTTAAAATCTCATTCCATAATATTCACTCTCAGACGTCCTCCCTTTCCTACACCACTGTGAATAAATAATACCGATGTCCCATTGCCATCGGAGTTATTTAGTTCATTCTGTGATATTCGGTGTATATTATTTCACTCTATTCATTCTTCACCTGCCAAATATCTAGATGTCTAACGGAACAAACAGCTAACGTGTAAACCGTACATTCAATGAATAGCCTATAAGACACGTGCCAAAGTTCTAAAGCTATGCCAGAGTATCAATAGAAATTCCACTCTCAGTATAGAAAATGGGTTGCTCATCTATAAAGTGATAATAACAACCAGAATGACATACGCTTGACGAATATGGCTCAACATAGCACCAACAAATATCTAAGACAAACCTTGAAAGCTTCCTGGTTAATTTCTAATTCACAAATCCACCGAGAGCATCAAGTACCTCTCCTCTCAAAATTCATCTCACAAACCTTTCAAAAATAATACTCTCTCCTCCCAGCATGCCCCAACACTCCAATATTCAATCGCGACCAAACCGTACATTATCCATCACGCATTAGATCCAGATTCCCCAAAGACCTCTTTCGCCCACCCTCTTTCATAAAATTATTTGTCCCTTTTTCCCACAAACACTCTCCATCCACCTCTAAACCACAAACTTCTCTTAGTCAAGATATCCGAAAATGAAATTTTAAAAGTAGTGAAGGATCATTGCCTGAGGATGGCCAAGTAACGTTATTGTATGTAACATTGTAGCCGTAAAAATCCCCGAAAGACAAAAGTCGAACGAGAAGAAAATAAAGTAAAAAAAGGCTATTATCATTCGAACCTTGAAGGAAGCAACAGAAGAAAATCAAAACTCCGAATCCTGATCATACTTTAGATACAATATTTGACAGAAATTATAATTTGCTGTCCCACAGAACAAAGAGAGTGTACTTCAGGGAGAAGGATAAATAGTGTATATTGTGGCGTCATACGGGTGTAATCGAACACAGACGAGAGTGGTTTGTAAAACAATAGTTTTATTAGCAATCTAGACTGTAGCCTCAATTTAGCAACTACCTGCTCACAATAAACTAAATAAATAGACCCACTATAAGAAGCTATAATTTAAGAACGGCTACCACACCGCAGCATACAACCGATGTTCCCTGAATGAAGCCGCTCTACGTTGAGACCATCTACGCGTCTCGCAAGTCACGACAATGAATTGCCGACCCCTCGCCCTAGTACACCTACACGCACAGACACGCGCTTCACCTGTCACCGACGCCCCTAGCACAAGAAGACTGGGGCATTGTTCTCCTAGCCTTTATATAGGCCTTTTGGCTCTACCCGCCGCCCCCATTGCCTCCTCCCCAAAGCTGCTCTGGGCCCGCTACGTCCACGGAAAGTCCCAGTGCGTCATCACTCCGCCCTTTGTTTATCATCCGGCCGTTTGAGCGTGGCACGACGCTACAATATCCTTTTCTAGCTATCGTCTCCTGCCAACAAGAAACCAAACGGTCTTCATAACATGCAGTTTTCGCAAATTTGGGCCTTCCAAATAGCTCTGCCTTTCGAATCCAGAGGGTCACATTTATTTTTATGAATATACTGTTTCACATTTTTCAACTGTGATTGAATATAACTCGGTGGCAGTTAATTGAAATGATTAAAAAGTCAACAATTCAATAGATCAAATAATACAATAATTATACTAGATGAAATAGTCATAATTTGATTAGAAGTATTAAAAACAATATTACTTATGATAATGGTAGTAATAATAAAGCAGTAAAATGTAATAACTGCAGGTCACCACTGCAACCTAGACCTGAAGTATCGTGGACAATTTCCGTAACGTACTTTCACTACATCCCACTGCACTCTGACTATTGAATTATCCCTCCCTAGTACTATTTTTCACTGATCTGTATTTCTCAACACTCTCTCAGGCTAAGGTATGTATTTATATATGTAAAATTACACTAAACAACTGTTTGGTGTCTGCTGTTTTGAACACTTCAAGAAAAAGTTTACGAGTTGTTTTTTCCTTTTTTCACGAATCTGTGAAAATCCCGATATTTGTTCCCTATTGTGTTCATTTTTCCGTCCCTCGACCCTTCAGTTATAACAGAGACCATTTTACTGCATTTATATATCATAAGGTTCCTTAACTTCATAAGGATCCTCCACTCTTATTTCCCTGTGTCCCGTAATCCAATTTCTCCCGAGAAGTGATTTTTCCAATTGTGGCTCATAAGCTTGTGCCGGCGCATAGTGGGCTGAAATGGGCGGATACGCAAGCATTGAAATAACATTGGAATAATAAATAAGATGCTTGCAAACGGAAAATAATCTGACACATGCTATTTGTTAGTTGCTGAATTCAATTTATAGTTTTCAAACAGATTTTCATTGCACAATATATAAGAAAAACTGCATTCAAAATGAAGTATTTTTGTCAATAAAATTAATCTATTATTTAAATGGGAAATTAAGTCTCACTTTCAAGCACTGTCACTTAATTTGTTTCTCAAAGAACGAAAATAGGAAAATTATATATATATATATATATATATATATATATATATATATATATATATATATATCAACTATGTCCATCCGCCTCCGTGGACATGACACAATTTGAGAAATATTTAAAATAACCTTGAAACGCACGCCAACCCAAAATATATTTCTTCGAAGAGCAGAGGCCACGGATGACGGGTTATAATAACTACTCGACATATTACTGCTGTAACTGCAACGAATCTGCCCAGACAACCCAAGGGTTAGAATGCCGTCGATGCCCGGACGACGATCCGACTTCCGTCTAATGGTGGAATACCATGACATGAGGCGTGAGGAAACGTCCGTATAACAGACACGTTAGGAACGCACGTTTTGACTTGGACTTCCTCATCTAAGCTTCATTGTTCCATCAAAAAGCCTTCTATTCTGAAGCGCAGTTGACGCACGGGAGCCAGCGGGGGGATTGCGTAGAGTAGAAGGTCTTCATTTCAATAGAAATGCCCGGCTTTGCCTTCCTGCCTCTTCGATATTGCCATCCTTTAGTCGACCAGCATATTATTACTCAATTGCTTTCTTTCTTTACAGAGAAAGATAACGATCGGGTGTGAGGGAAGCGTAGGGAGATAAGGAGCATGCGGAGGGAGCAGCGGTGGGTGCGTGGAGGACATTTTTCAATCGAAACTTCCTCTGGATTGCAGTTTCTCGGGTATTGCGACCGTTTAGTCGAGCTGCATATTATTACTTAACTGCTTTCTTATGGCCTCAACTATACTCAAATAGATGGCCATCGGGTGTCAGAAAACCAAAGGAGAGCCCGGGGGAGTACGGTGACCCGTCAACGGACTATTTCACTCGAAACGCCTTCTTCTGCATTCCTGTTTCTCGGGTATTGCAACCGTTTAGTCGGGCTGCATAATATTACTCAACTGCTTTCTCGTGGCCGGCGCTGAGAGAGATATTTGCGGAGCCGCTGCGGGGGCGTGCCGTCGGGGCGTGGCGGGGCGGGGCGGGCGGAGAGAGGGGCAGTGTGCTCCGGGGAGCGTGGGTGGACGTCAGTCTCGCCGCGTTTAGCAACCGCCCGCGGGCGAGGGAGGGGGCGGGGCGGAGGGAGGGGGGAGGAAGGCCGCGCATGGAGCGCCCTCTCTTCTTTCGTGGGCGCCCGCGCGTTGCGGCGCCCCGCCCCCGCCCCCACCCGCGCCCGCCCCGCGGACGTGCTCCACCAAGACGCGCAGCTAAGGGCGGCGGCCGCCGCGCGCCGGTGCCGACGCAGAATGCGCGCCCGTTTCTAAATCCCGCGCCCCGCGGCCTGCTCCTTTGCTCAGCTGCGACCTGCGCCCGCTCCTTTGCTCAGCTGATGGGCCCCGCGGAAGTAATGATTTTTAAACATTCTATTTCCCGCCTAATTCGTTCTCTTCCTGTTAGTCGCCATATTCATCTTGTATCCCCATATTCATCGTGATTATCTCATCTCATTTTCCCCATCTCATCTTTTTCCACATCGTCGTCGTTTTCGTCTTCTTCTTACCTTCTACTTTTTTGTTTTCTTCATTTTCCACTTCTTCGACGTATTCGTCCTCTTCTTCGACTTCTGCCGAATGTCTAAGTGAATACTTGATCAGCATTTATGATAGTAAGAATGGTCATTTAGATAGGATTGACATAGAGTATATGGTGGCACGCCATTTCGTTCCATGTTGCTTATTGGCACGTTCAACGATGTATGACCGAACCGAATTTTTACCATAAAATCTCAGCACTTTTTTTTTAAGGACATTTTAGATTAGACATTATCCTTTTTATGCAGTATCAAGGAGTAGCCTTTTTCTTCTAATATTTATTATGTGAATAAGTATTATGCGAATGCAATTACTCGCAAAACCTTAATTGTTATCTTAGTTTGATTTGATTTATTGTCGTGAAAAAACAAATTGTATGTGACGTAAAAGGAAGAATTATTATCTGCACATGTTTTTTCTTGATCTTCAGAATCTGTATCTGAATAGGAGACCAGAGGTTTAAAATATTATCGTTATTTACATGATATAGAATCCGATTCAACTGTTTTTACGATTTTTATTTGTCCTTATTTACCCGGGGATTAACCCTCTGAAACGGATGAACCTACTTTTATGAAAGGAACAGTGGGTTTTTCGGGCTAACTTAAAGTCGATTTTTAAAAATAATTTTCTCTTATACGAACATGAATGTTAACTTTTGACTCGGCAGTTGTTTCTACAAATCTACAATTTTATTTCGCTCTTCATTATATTTTGTACGCGTGACTTTCAAAAGAATAGACAAATACAGCCTACAGGGCGAAGCCAGGCTGGGCACGGCGAGGCGGGGCAGGGTGAGCTAGGAGGTTGGAACGGACCAGAGCAGGATGAGATCGCCTGGGGGAGGAGAGGAAGTCAGAGGAGGACAGTGTGAAGCCGAGGACGGGCAGGCGGGCAGGCACTGTATATAAAACTCGTCTCTTTTCCTGTCTTCTAGATGATTGTGATAAATGCCCGGGCAACACAGAGTACTTTGGCTATTCTTATGTAAAGTACGTTCTGAACGAATTGTATTACGTTCTAGAATTTCTAATTTAAATCAAGAGGCACTGAAATGAATTTTTTTTCTAAAGTAGGGAGCAAGGAATATTGATCATCAAAGCGCGAACGTAGGGTTCTTTCGATGTGTCTTCGGCTTGTGATTTACAGACGACCACATAGTTTTCGAGTTCAAGTCACTAGTATGTTTTTAGAATTTGTATTTAAGAACATATTTATTTGTACTTTTTGAACAATATTGTTGGTTAAATGTATAATTGTGCATTTTTTGGACTTTGTGAAGTTTTTAACTCTCTGAGAGTGCACATCCACAAAGAGTTTTCAAAGTAGGTATTAACGCAGAAGGCATCTGAACCTTTTGTCACAATTTTCGTAAATAGTCCAAAACACAAAAACGTTATGATGATCAGACTCATAGTCAAATTAATATGTTTGACTTTCTTTTAGCTCCTCATCTCTTAGACATATGGAAGATAAATATACAATAAATTAACAATATATAAAAATACTGATTTATTTACTTATTATTTTGTCTCTATCAGCGGGCCATTTTCTATGGTAATTTGTCTCGATAACTTAGTACATGTTACATCTTGGGAAGTAGTGGTGTTCCTCCCGGCTAGGACGAAATATCTAGCACTGACTTATACGTGTGTTTTCCTACTCCATATATTTCCCCCAGCGGAGCACCCACCCAGTCCAGACACACTAAGTGCTCTGATCTTCAAACTAACCGGTCTCCCGATATATGTAGAAGTGTAGTGCATATTGCATGATGCGTGTTTGCACGTATAAGAAGGAATAAAGGAACAATGATGAGGAAGGGAAGATCGCGCGATCTCCGTAGCCTGTTTTTTAAGATAACGCTGCGGCATTCGGCAGACACACGGAAAATAAACCACTACCGATCAGAGTAGCGAGCCGGTTGTGTTCTCGTTCAGATGGTGGCTGAATTCGCCAGCTTAGGTGACTGATCTTCCGATGTGTCTGCAGAGTCTATTACCGGGAGGTCCTTGTGTTCTAGTGCCGACGGTCATAGGACTTTTGACACCAACGAGATAGCTAAGATACTGTTCAAATGCTTGTATTCTGGAGGAGAATTCTGGAAGCTAGCTTTTCCGCTCGGTAGTTTTCCTTGGTGGATCAACACCAGGCGAGGGATGGAGCAGTAGCCTAACAGGCGGTCCACGGATCGCGCGCGATCCTATCCTTTCCCTTCCTATTCTCCTATTATCCTTCCTATTCTCACCCCTTAGTTACACGCACTTACACTGACATGCATTACACTGCTACACATGTTGGGAGACAAGTCGAAAACTAGTAGAGCTTTGCTCCCGCTGGGACAGGGCCACGCTATTGGGAGATACCTGCTTAGTGAAAATCCTGCTAGCCGACATGTAGTTCGGCACTGGATACCACCATCCAGCGCGGAATGATCATCGTCACATCCCGAGGAAAAATATGCACTTAACTTACGGGACTAATGACCTTAGCAGTTGAAGCGCCCGGTGACACGAAATAATCTATCAATCAGTGGGCTATACAGTTAGTGTCAAAAATCCGCCACCATCACCCCACGAACCCTACGATCTTGCGTTTAGAGACACTGCGATACAAGTAATAGAAGTACAAAAGCGTAAATAACTCAATTACATTTACGACCTTTTCTGTCGAAACATTTGTTTTCGTTAAAAGTATTACGGAAGTGTTAATTGTAAATGCCATTTGTTCTAGTGACGTGAGACAAGTAATTTGCATTGATTGAAATTTCTGCCTACACACTTCAGAGTAATTGATCTGTTAACGACAGTAAATCCAGTATCTATATTACTAATATGTAATGCCCGCAGAAATTGAAAGATCACTGTGCCACCTCCAGCCATGAGAGAGCGTGACTATGGTGTCGTAGATATCCAGGGGTTATAACTCGAGAAAATCTAAACACAAATTTCGACTTTGTCAGAAAAAATGTATATTTGAGTGTGATATGCCCCGTGTTCAGTACTGCGTCTAAAAAAAATAATATTTGATATTCACTTCACCACTGTTTACGTCACAACTATCACCAAGCTGCAGGAAGTCTTAAAGAAGAGGCCTTGCATATTACATATTTGTTATTGACGTGTTTCGTTATGAAAAATTAACTTTTTATATTCTTGATTTTTCAAGAACTGTTGTATTGTGGATCCATATAGTATACTAAACTATATTTTTGCAGTATTCGAGAATACTTTTTTTGGTAAATTATTAATTTGTTGTGGTGTTGTACGAGAGTATGTTATTTGTTGTTCTTAAGCAGAGTGCGTGCTTCTGTTTAGAAAACCATTTTGTATGGTTTTGTTCAGCAGCATTTCTGTTTCTGCATGCTCTAGTGTGCTTCTACGTGCATAGAACGAACTAAAATTGACTTAAAATTTCAGTGTCTTGGGTTACCTTACCCTTCATATTCTTTTTAACCTTCGTAATGTCATTGTATTACAAACTTTGAGCTTGATAGTGCATAAAGCTCTTCATCAAAATTGCAACATTTGTTGATCAATTATTTATAAATAATACATGCAATTACAGTGATTGTTTGATCTTAAAAAACATTATAATTTAATATTTTTTACTTTTCTTATATGTATTTATCCGAAAAATAGTTTTGACGAAGGCTTCAGGTAAATGTTCCGATCTCGCATCGGTGAGTTAACAACGAAAAATTTTCCCTAAAATGTATTCGTTATGTAGTACTATCGTCTTTTTATTCGTCCTTACATAAGCCTGGATGACCAGTGTGGTTAGCATTCCTGTTCATTTGGGTTACAGAGCTGTAATAATCCACAGGTAATTAAGGATTACAAAACATTAAAATTTCTTAATTCCAGCTGTGACAAACAGAAATGTGTTTTTACATGTCATGTGTTACAATTTACTCACAGTTTTAATAAAGTAAGAATATGAAGAAAGTAGTATATGAATAGCTTATTAAAGGTAATTTAAACAATTGTAATAAATAAATTACTTTCTGATTTTATATCATGAACGAGATTGTTTTTTATTTAATATTGATTACCTGCCAACGTTTGTTCTATTTTCTTACATACCCTCAACTGAGGTGACTAAGTGCTTGCGGGAATGACTTAATGTTTTCAATGGATGCGGTTTTTGTTCGTTTTAAATTTAAACTACCAGCACTATAAAATTTCATAATGAATCTTTGCCTCTAAAAATCTGTAGAAAGTTGGTACCCGAAGTCAAACCGGACTGCGGATGTAATATATACGTTTCTACTGAATCGTACATTTTCAATGTTCGTTAAGTTCGACTCCCCTAATTGACTCTCCTAATCGTCTATTCCTAATCTATCTGATATATTAAATATAAATCTCCGTTTATGATTTTTGTAAACGGGGTTTGCAAGATTATTTGTTTAAATAACTACGAGGAACTTTCAGCATTGGGATGTGGCACCCTCTGTTAATGGGGAAAATAAATTGTATCATCTTTATGTAGATATTTGGTGGTAACTATAGTGAGTGATAGTGAATGGAGTGAGTACGTATTGATTCCGGGTGTGAAATACTAATTCCGCAATTCACGGTATACTCGGGGGATGTCAATATTCGGCCCCCGCCGGAACGTTAGGCCCGGTGCCCTCATAATTGGATTTTACTTCTCCAGGTACCTTCCTTAGCGAAGTAACACTGAAGCCGTAGTATAGTGCATGTATGTGTGTGCGTGCATGTAAGCTTATGTATAGGAAGACAGCAAATATGAGGAAGAAAATATCCTGTACCATCCGTTGCCCGTTTATAACGCTATCCAGGTTTAATAAAACTCAACTTCGGTGACAGAAGAGAAGACTCCATATTGTGAATGAGAAAGCTGGAGCGGGCCAAAACGTCCGAATGTTCTTTGGTACAAGTTGGAACGAATTAAAAAGTATTTCGTTTCTGTCTGAATTCAGTGATAATACATCTAAATGGAAACTATAATTCCCCTAAATATGCTAAGTTGTTTAAAGGAAATAATATGTTTAGTACCTATCACGGTGTTACATAATTTATAAGAAACCATGCAGTAGTGTGGGAAATAATCTCCCGAAACTGCATTAAACGGACTTACAGCAAAAATAATTGCAGTTCAGTCCAGTCACTCACATTACACCTGAGAATTCATAGTACAGTTGTAGCGTTCAATGGGATTTCCCACGTTTCTACGCAACGAAGCAGACCATGGATGATAAGATGAGATCGACATGTGGCACAGGATAGTTGATAGAGCCCACCATGTCACACACATACAGTTGGATGCTCCATATTCGAGGCGGAATTCAATCACGCTACCCAAACATCCATTTACACATCTTACCATACCATACAATATCATATCATATCATGGCACCCAAAGACCCATCCGTACATCCACTCATACAGTTGTAGCGAGCAACGGGCTTTCCGAATTTCCTACGCAACAAAGCAGACTTCGGAAAATAAGGTTGAAATGTGGCACAGGGTAGTTGACAGAGCAATAATGTCTCCAACTCACAGTTCGATGCTCCGTGCTCCATACATTCACACAGTTCGATGCTCTAAACTCTGAGACCACCCCTGCTTCGGCGTATGAAATCGGTATAATGCCACAACGAATTGGGTACATAACCATAATTTTTTTCCGGTCCGCGTTCGCCGTGTGTGTTCCCCTACCCCGCCGCCCCACCCACTGCGATCCACGTGCACTTTCTCCCGGCGGAGCGGGGCGGCCGGTCGTTGCACAAGCGCCCCCCTTCCGCGCCCGCGCGCGCCGCTTCGCCGCGCGATCGACCGCGAAGGACGCGGCGGGGGCGGGGGCGAATGTCAGATTAAAATAAGCATCGGATTGACACGCGCACAAAAAGCCGATCGCCCCGCGCCGGCGGTTGGTGTCACGCAGACCGAACGAGCTCTGCTTGGAAGCTTCCAGGCAACGGCTTTCCTTCCTTCCATTTTTTATTTACTTATCGTCCAAAACGTAAGAACTGTGTGTGACGTACGGGGGAGAAGTATACTGTACACGTTGTTTTGAACGTCAAGACTAGTGGCCTGTGGCATATCCCCGCCTATTTTACTCTATTTTAGTAGTTGAATTGTGAACAAGGATGCCAACTGCCGAAGTTTGCAACTTTTGAGAACTGGAAATTTCCGCTCATAATTACTATTTGCTTTGGCAAAATGTACTACACATTTTATATCAAAGTTTTACTGTTAAAATAATCTGAATTTACGAATGAAAGCTGAATTTACAGGATAAAAGCAAAATAATAATCGATCGCTTTGACCTTTGGTTCAAAAGAAACTGTACAGAACACTTTATCACGATGCGGGACACTGCTCAAATGCTGAAGTACAAAACTTGTTACAGTAATATTTAGCCCTTCAGAATTGAACTTAATAAATAATTACTAATGTATTTATACCATAATTAAAAATTATATCATGTTCGTTTTTATGGCCATTATATATATTTTTAGTTTCGCATTTTCGAATAAATTGCCTCTGGACATCTAATTGTTGAGTATGGTTTCGTTAGGTACCTAGGAACACAGGAGGAATCTAAAGAACACTTGTACCGCATATTTTATATCTGAGGTAATGAAGAATTGTTGAAATTTTTTCATGAATATTTAATTTATAGCAGTGTTACATGACGGAAATATATTTTTTATTCTTGAACAATATTTGTGCTACACTTTGAAGAGAACCTTGTTTGGCTTTGATGAGTAACATTTTTACTTCTGCAGGCCAAGAGTAGGCCACAGGCCACTAATTGTAATCAATTACAGGCAGCGAGGGGAATATCATGTGGGTTTTCGACCTTCGAAACTCTCGCGAGTTTTCCTTACAATAGCAATGGCGTAGGGATATCTGGCGTCCAAATTATTTTTTTAAATTTTATTTACAAATCCTGCTTTAGAAATTTAACCTAGAAGGAATTCGAAACAAGCTACCAACTTTTGGGCAGGAACAATGCATGTAGAAAATCATGAGAAGCTCAAAATGATAATGATAACGAGTGATTGCGCTATACATACGCAGATCAACGGAATGGGCCGGAAATTTAAATTGTACTAGTGGCTTTCAGGCACCAGAAATGCTGTTGTATAAAACCACACAAATGATGTTCCACAAAGTAGCATGCGCACTGCTAAAGAACAGAAGGAAAAAGCTCTCGTATAACATTTAAATAAATAAAATATTTTTAACAAAACTATCTTCACGAAAACTCCGATAACGTAGTTTAGTATATATGAATTTCCTTTGCAAAACTTCTTGATATACCAAGGTTTAAAAAAATGTTGGTATGTTCCATAACACAACGCGTGAATATCAAATATTTAATGGCACACTGCATCTTTCATGTAGTCTTGCTGTCACACGTCATCTTGTTCGTAAGTAGTGAGTTGGTATGCGCAATATGAAAAAAGATGGAAGAACACTACCAAATGTTTGCATTTTTAGTCAAAAACAATTTTTTTTTTTCATTTGCATTTTTCATGCGTTGCCGGGTATCTAAAAACATTGACACCTCTAGAATGGTCGATGACTACATAGTTTTCTTTCAATATATATGCGTATTGGAAATTAGTATTATAGACAAACTTAACAACCCTTTTATTTCGGTAGAGACACCATATTCACACAATTCGAATAACAGACGTGTGAATATATTTGTTCACTAATAAAAATACAAGGCATAATGCATCTAGCCTGCAGCAATATTCAAATTCTTTGTTTCAAAGTTCATTGTTGTAGAACTAAGAATTAGATTAAAAATAAAAGAGGAGTTAAGTTAACAAATGAACGTAGGGTTAGTTAAAACTTAAATTGCATTTTGGAATGCAGAGGAGCAGAGTGCAGTGAAATGTGACGTGTGTAATATTAAGTTAGTATTTTTATCAACGTTCTTATAATTAGTTTATATTTTTAGTTTCTTTGTAAATCACTTCCATCGTTTGTCCTCAATTGGAGTGAAGTATATTTTATCTTATTTTTGTTTTCTCACCACGAGACATACATAAATGATTGCTTTCGAACTCTCGAGGTAGGACTTTTGTTATTCACGATGATGTCATTTCCGCAGAAAATAAATCTGCAACTCGCCTTCGTTTTGAAATATCAAAGAAAGACTAGTCTGGCAATACGAAGAGCCAGAGGCTTACGAAAAACTGCCTTTTGAAAAGTGCATTGCGCACATATCCATGCTGGAATTTAGTTGCCATACGACAATGTAGAAGGCCCCACGCGTTACACTCAGTCGCCAAGCGCTCCACAATGCGGACGTAATTTTAAATGTCAGTGTCAGCACAGCGCTAAGCCTAGCACTTTTGTTGTTTCGCAGTGTTTCGGGGAGACTTACAGCTTCCGCACGGAGAAGGATTATTCTTAGCGCCGACTAACAACCCCTGAGAATATGCTTGGCAAAAATTGTCACTTTACGGCACTCATAGAATCACTCACGATTGGTTGATTATTTCATGTTTTCGTGCGTGTCAACTGCTACGATCATTAGTACCGTAAGTGTAGTGCGGGTTTTACGGCGGGTAGTGATGGTGTTCTTCCTCCACTCGATAAAGCGTTCCGTCACCGACTCACACGTTGGCTTGCGGGCATCCATGTGTCTCCCACCAGCGGGATGCCACCCAAGTCAGGACAAGCTCTAATTTCCCGACTTGTCTCCTAACGTATGAGATAGTGTAGTGCATGTAAGTGTGTGTGAAGTAAAGGGGTGAGGTATAGAAGTAGAATGAGTTAGGAAAGATCGCGCGCGGTACTTTGTTAGAGTGCGCCTCTGGCATTCGCCTGGTACTGATCAGAGAAGCTAGTTTTAATTGTTGTCAAAAATCCTACCACGGTCCGGACTCGAACCATAGGACCTCTTGAACAGATGCTCTGTAGTGACATCTGTGCCACCTTACTATCGCTCATGACATATCATGAATTTCAACTGACTTTCAAAGACCGAGGGAATTTTTGGCCACCTTTATAGTGTAACAGAGAACTCGCAGTTTATCAATTAACATCAAAGACCTCCGATAGAGATTTTGTAGATCAGTGGGTGGGGATGAAATGGGGATGGAGTATCAACCTATCGCCTCTTTTGGCTCTAAGAAAGGTAGTGGCAACTTGTTAGGTAAGAATGACTCGCACCGTCGGTGATCTGTTGATTAAGGCCGTACATCTGCCTGAAATATATTCCAAAAATCTATAGAAATTGGTGAATTTCAAAACCAGGAGAGAGAAGAAAAGCAACGCTGTTGTATTATAACGTGGTCAATGATAATTTGTTTAAAACAATAATTAAAAGAAAAGATTGTTTTCGTGAGGCATCTTAAATTGAAAATTGATGGTGATGATGATGATGATAATGATGATAATTATAGTTCTGACTATGATAACTAATATGATATATTTTATTTGTATTTTAGATTCAAAAACACAGACAGTTGTACAGTTTTCTTGATTATTGTTATACTGTGTTGCGGCAGCTATCAAGAAACTCATACGTTTTTATGCCAGTAAAATTAGGACCTACGGGAACCATTGGAAGAAATATTTGTCCTAGGTTTGCACGGCTTTTTCTCAGTTATAAAGGTTGACAAATTGCTAAATTTTTTTCTTTTTTTTCTCACTTTATCGTTTAATTTTCTTTGACTTCATGTGAAGTGATCAAAATGTTCCACCGTTTTCCAACATTCATTTTCATCAACACACTCTATTTTCTGCACTCTAATGGTAGATATAGCCATTGTCCCTTAACATAAAGTTGGACAGAGATTTTAATCCTACGACCAACAAAGTATTTCAAGAGCTATATCGGGCGAAAAAAGATTTGCTCAAAAGAAAAATCTTATTTTGTCAGGAATCACTACTTGGCATCTCCATCAATCTCTCAGGAAAAACAAGTAGCATTTCACTTTTATACGGCGCTTAGAACATACATGTTATGTTTTAATGCATTACAATAGAATTGTGATTCTTTTGTAAGAAAATATATACATTTCTAATTTTAACCAGAGAAGAATTTCAGGCGAACGAATTTACAATAAAATAAAATACTTCGTCGACCAGGGGGGGTTCACGAACTGAGCATCTTTGAATTTGACACCATTAAAAGTAATATTTGTCCTTTTATATAAAGAATGATTATTTTGTGCAAATAAAGTATTTTTTGTTTTGCTTAAATCAAAAAATTCTGTCAGTATGAAAACATTGATGAAACAAAAAGCTTTAAAAAGAGTTCTGTAGTACAAGTTTGTAGTCTGTAGTTTTGCTTCTATGCGTCTGGTGAAGAATTACGAAGAATACTGCATGGATTGTAAGTTCCCAATTATCGGGGGAAACAATATTTTTCTTTTTTTCTTCCGGAGAGTAAATTACATTTTTATTCTTTCTTTCGTGTCTTATTTAGTTTTCATTTCTACTGACGTTAATATTTTAAGCTATAAAATTCGATATTCATATTACATAAATGATTCAATGTTATATTAAAAAGTGCATTTCGAGAAGTCACTAACCCTGAAAAAAATCGATACCAATATTAAATTAAAACCGCTAGTCACCTCAGTTACTGGAACTAAACCCAATTTGCATGCTGAAATATAGACAAGTTATTAGCAATACTATATCTCAACCTCTTTATATCCACATTCTGGGAAAAACAATTAACATCAATGTGTGTTTTACATCTCGTTTAATTGATTACATCCTTCTTCAACATGTTAACATTTTGCCTGCGCATTACATCATAGTTAAGAGACGCAATAACATGTAATAGCTCGTAAAATAACGTAAAGAATTTAATGCACCGGCATGTAAACGTCCCCGTGTATAGTTTCCAATTCCAGCCGGGAAATTCCCGGATTTCCGTATGGGGAATTCCGCAGTCGGCAATGTCACCGCACGCCGCAACCGTGCTATGTGCGCGGCGCGCAGTTGCTCTGTCAGCCGCACACAACCTGTCGCTGAACACCGATGCGATGTCCGGTTGAGCCGCTGCTAGCCCCGCGGCTCGGTGTGGTTCGCGGGATCGCCCACGCCGCCCCACGCCACGCTCCGCCACGCCACGCCACGCCACGCCACGCCCATTTCGTCGTGCTGTACATACTTACTACACGTCCAGAGCAACACGAGCGATCCCACCGAGACCCGTCTGTCCACGAGAAAGTGCGCGGAAAGTGATCTTTAGCACGAAGTGTCTGTCACTCTCATGTTTACACGCGCACCGCTTTTGAATAGAATGTTGAACCGGGACGTAAACAATTTTGCGGGGAGAATACGCGAATCTTTTCGCAGTAGGGCTTGCGTGTTTTAATAAAGAAACACGGTGCTTGGCAAGCCTGGCTTTGAGGATTTTCATTAGTGCTTTTGCTGTTTTTGTCAATGAAATTGACAAAATTGATGTGAATGAAAAAATGTTCTCTCGTTTCAATGAATCCTTGAAAATTTATCAGTGAGCGTCAGTCTCATACAATGCGTATGTTAATTTTCAGAAAAGGGCTGAAGGCACTGAGTGAGAGAGAATTCTTAAAGCCATTGTTAAAGAAAGTTGCTGTAACAAGAAATCTGTTACTGGGGACACGGCATGTAATAAAAAAATATCAATGTAAGGGACATTTAAAGTGTAATATCCATTCATAAAATGAGGAAAAAATCAAGTGTGATGATCAGCAACATGATCAAAAACATTTCAAGATATTGCACAAGTCACATCCTCTGAACTGCGGATGAACTCAATAGAAAAAATAATTGTTCTTCGAAGAATATTAGATTCTTTTTATCTTTCATTACTATAATAAAATTCGCATCACTATCCTTATATCTATGCATTTAAATCGCGCTTATTTTTAACCAATTAATGTATGAAACATTAATTTCTTTGACTAAATACCGGCGTAATATTGTATACATATCATCAGCACAATTTATATTAAGACCATAACGTTTTCAGTATGCCGCGTTTCGGGCAGAAAATTATAAAAATATCATGTTCTTATCATGTATCTACGCACAATTAGAACAAGTCCATTATCTTCTATCGCGATGTGAGGTATTCATTGATTGTCAGTGTATTGTATAAAACATTACGCAATAAGTACAATTTAACAATAGAAACCGTATAGTGATACTTACAATGTTCCATTCTCCATGCACGCTAATGAAACAGTATTATTAAAAGACATTCTTTAACGCAGATGCACGGAAAATGTTTTGAGATATGCACTAATAGCCTATTTCGATGCAGTCACGAGACATGTTTTATTTCATATTTCAAATCTGTAATTTGTAAACCTACTTCCCAGTTTACTACTTTTAAGAATATAACGAGAAACACTTACTCAGCATATCACTATAAAATTCCAAAATCAAAGTTATTCAACTTGCAAATAATGCAAATAATTATGTTCAACCCTATTTTTGGAAACAAAAGTATGAACGCAGAGATATAATGATTTTCTTCTGGGAAATTAAAATTCTGACATTTAAGAATACATTATAGTGCCCTTAAAGCCGAAGATCAAGATGGTTCCTTCAAAATAAAGTAGATAAAAAATATTGACATTCACCTTCAATTGGTGAATTTGATCTCCAGCTTGAAATCTAGGAACATTTCTGTAGGGATATTGGATTTCAAGCAATATTTTTCAGCACTTGTAAATGCAATTTCATTTTGTATGGTCCTTGAGTAGCTACAAAAATAGTGAATTCAATTTTTCATCGACATTTTAAATTTTACATACTTATTCCCATATTTGAATGGGTGAAAACCAAAACGGTTTAAGTGACACTAAATTCATTCTGAGAAAAGCGTGTTTATTTCAGGCTATATTTCGGTGCCAATGTATTTTCGTGATTTTTGTGAACAACTGAAATGTCGGGGTTTTAGTGATGAAAAAAAGATTTTACAGGGATATTCACTTAAGCAGATTTCTCAGAATTCATGAAATGTCACATACCATTCTAGTTATCACCCATTCACTTAAATGTAATTTTTTTATTAATTTATTGATTGATTACATGAATTGCTGGGAAATGTCTCAATGATTGTATTTTTGCAGCCTTTATCTTAATGCAAATAACTATGGAGTGGATGAAGGAACGAGATGATGGGAAAACTGGTCTACGAGAAAACCTATCGTAAATATTCTTTCTCCACCACAAAACCCACATTGATCAACAGGGTTTTGATACCAAATACCTGCAGGTGAAAACTAGTATGCTCCTCACTTAAACTTCGGTTCCTTAAATCACTTGATATACATGTATATGAATAACAAATACTATAGTAGGCATACAAGATGTTCCCAAACAAAAATCTTGAATATAATTAACTGCAGTGTAATTACTAGTACATAACCACAAAAAGTACTTTCTGAGTATGTCATTTCTACAAGAGAAAAAGTAACACGATGCCAACATTACTACGTTCTCTATGAAGACAATGCTTTTCTATATTTGAAGATCATAAATAAACTCATGCGTTTTGCTACAGTATCATTCCGTGTATCGTTACGCGGCAAAGTAGTAGCCTCGTATTTCATTCAACTGTAATTGAATGCTTCGCAAACATGTGTCTGGAACAGCTATTTGTTCTGATCTACAGATGTTATTTCCGGTGGCCCATGATAAGTGTTCTTGGATGTATGCGCAATGTAATTAAACGGGAGAAAATTGTAATTTCTGATCAAGTCAGATCGTGTTTTTGGAATATTATTATAATAAACAAAAGTCTTCCTCTCACGTTTTAACTTCACGAACGTGTTTTTTCTATTCTTATTGTTCGGCTAATCTATAAAGTTTTCCGAAACATTTCCTATTTACATCATCAATATACAAACTGATTCTTCACTATTCAAGGTTTTTAGAGTTTCTCCAAATGGACAGTTTTTAATGTTGAATTTAAGATTTTAAATCTCATGTATGTATTAATATATACAATCGCGTCGAAAATGCAATAAACGCAGTAGTTAAGGTTATTTAAAGAGAAAAATAAATTTCATCCACAGGTCCCACGAAATGGGTGGGACAAATAGAGTGAAGAGAATAGAATACATTTACGTCCTATTTTCTCTTATCGACAGTACATTTGTATTGCAAAGAGTATAAAACTAAATACACGTCCGAGAATTATTTTATTATTTGTCCATTTATCTATCTTCTGCAATTGTTTGTACATCCTTAGAACGATATAAAACTATGTATGAGTTTTTTGAGGAGAAAACAGCTTATTTTAAAATTCTGAAACGAAACAAGAGAGCATGTCGGCATTTTCTATTAATAGTAAAGACAGAGAAATAATATTGAAATATAAAATGGTAGGTATTGATAAATTCAAATCATATACTTATAAAAATTGTTTTTCTATGTTATTATGACGTTTTGACGAGTAGATCCCCCGATTTAATTTTATGTCTAAAGCCCGCCCGCAGTAGTTCTGCTATTCGCCGCTGCGCACGCCACCTGCTGGAGTTAAAGCATCTCTGTCAATGTTGCTATTTACATCATGAACACCTTCGCTAGTATCAAAACTTCTTACATATGTATCGTTAAAGTTAGTAAAAAAATATGTATGTCGAGAATGTAGTATTGTATTATATGTAATAAATATGTATGTAAGTCTCCAATCAGCACGAAAAATACCAGAATCTTTCACAATATGTTCCCAAGTGGAGAAATTCTGAGTAAAAGTTAAGTTTACTATCACAGAGAAGTTTCAACACATTAGTAAAGCAAGTTTTTAAATTATATACCCACGTATTCTATCAATAGTGTTAAAATTTATTGAAGAAAATTGTACTTTGTAATTTTCCAAAGTAGCGTCTACTATTGCCATTTTTCGTAATCTTGAATGACAGCACGTTAGTCTACTGTCAAAATACCATATATTTTCGAATGCAAGGACATTGTGGATACAAAGTACGACAGGAAACCAAAAAAGAAAAAAAAAACAGAATCTCATCACACGATAGGGAAATTATTATACATGAACAAGTTTTATGTATTTTTAGGTTGCTGTATTATTGTAAAGTTAAGAATGAATTTATTAAAGAAATGCCCGAGCAGATTATCTATTGAATGAATTGCTTGAATACAAGGAACAGAGACATACACTTATTAAGTATTTTGTATACACTTTTGTTTTGTTTACCTTTTGTTGGTGGGTTGATGCTATTTTTCGTAAATTGTTATTTTTATAACTTCTAATTTTCTATATTTTATCTTGTCAATTTTTTACAAGGTATCAGTTTCTTATTTATATAATTTTGCATTCTACAAAAATGTATTACAATAATAGAAATCCTAAAATAAAATGTATTTCTATAAAAATGCATCTGAAATTGTTCATTCCAGTGTATTTGCAATTATTTTTTACTTCTATAAAAATTAATCAACACGAACTATTTTAAAATTATCTGCTGCCTGCAGTCCGTATATTCAACGATCGTCCTCTTGCCTCCTTGTCATCTATTATTTTCGACAGAACTGCTAACCTCCGCTGTCCCTTCTACCCGCCCCCTCCGCCTTCTTTTCCCCTCCCCCT
>BOPP01000155.1:2863582-2920713 GCA_017312745.1 Gryllus bimaculatus
TATATATATATATATATAGAAACTAAGTGGTAATATCTCTTATATCACCTCAACCGTGCAGGATACAAAGATGGCGTTTGAGCTGTCTATACCATAAGCAGCGGCTACTTGAGAACGGCTTACGTCGTCTTTGTAGTATTTTTTCTAAGGTATTAAGTCAACTGTTTTTTTAATGGAATCCAAGGCAAAATGTAACTATCGAAATGGGCTTATGACGATTTCAAATATGGTATATCTTTGTATTTAAGCAAATAATTTTTTTTGGAAATTGACGCTTTTGTAACGTTTTTTTTTCTACTGAAATGGCACGTCTCCATTCGATCTTGAATGTTCTCCGCTGAGAAACTAAAGGAAAGTTGAAAGAAGTGTGCTCTCATTACCCCAGTGGCGCATTTTATACTTCTGGGCTCCGCCGTGTTAGTACTCGTAGTACGTGGCCTTCGAGCGTTTTCGGTAAGAACGCAAAACCATTCACGAGACCATTTTCCTTTAGTTTCTCAGCAGAGAACAGACAAGGCCGAATAGAAAAGTGACACTTCGGTCGAAAAAAAAGTTAGTAAAATTCATCAATTTCTAAAAACTAAATTTTCATAATTCGAAGTCTACGCATATTTGAAATGGTCTTTTAAGCCAATTACGACACACTACAATTTAGAATATGATTCCATTTAAAAACATAATTGACCGTATATCTTCGCAGTAAAAAAAAAAGGACAAAGACTAAGTATACTGTACTCATGTATTCTCTGTTTATGCAATCGACTGTCCACACGGAATCTTCGTATCCTGCACACTTGAGGAAATCCAAGGGTGTTATCACTTAGTTGTTCCGCCCCGTACATATGGACACTCATTATGATTTGAATAGCGAGTACACCAAATTACCTATATATCACAAAATTAGTTGTCACATCATGTGAAAATCTCTTTCACATGCCCAATGGATAACACTGTATGTCTTCAATAGCGACAGCAACACTCGTATCTGTTGGATTAGGAACTGAAGTGTCCTTAATTTTGCTCTCTGTTAGAGTAAGAGTTACGACACCCTGACCCGACCACCGCTAGCCCAGTGGGAGCCCTTGAGACGGGGCCAACCTGTCAGCTGGAGCTATAAGGCACAGGTCAACCCGCTTCCTTGGCTCCGCCTCCGCCTCCGCCTGTCCGACGCCGGGTGGGAAGAGAACGTGTCGACTGGAGAGGGGAAGGGAGAACATCGTAAAAATAATCGAGTGGAAAAATAACCCTTAAACAACACGCAGGTAGCTGGACGAAATTAATCACCGTGCCACGAGGAGATTTTCCAGAAATATACCTTGTCCGCTGAAAAAGAACGGTTTCCGATGGAGCGAGTAACATTTATGATAAGACTACATCGATGATTACAATGTATTATTTTTGAGATCCCTTACGGTCAGGTATGCGATGGTAATGTAAAAATTATACATTGTAAAATATTTTTACAGGGGTAATACTTTCCATATTTTTTAGTGTAATAGATCGTAACATCAACGTAATTTTGTGACATTTAGTCACAAAATATTGTGGACTCAAGAACAACACGTGTGTTATATCAAATCAGTTACATAAATCTCATAAATATCACTAAAAGTTGTTAATATACTACTGAAAATTTAATTTTAAGATAATATATTTGACTGAATAATTAAGTAGGAATTTTAGAAAGTGATTTATTGAATATACAAGTATCAATGTCACAGTCAACAAGCCGATTATAAATGACAGTAAAATATTTCTACAAATTTTACGTACATTGTACCTTCTTGTCTTTGTTCTATAATATATACATTTTCAATTTGCTGTTTTTTTTTAATTTAACTGTACCCAATATGGATCACTATATTATCACGTAGATTGCACCATTCCAATGGTTATTGGCAAACATTTACCGAAAACATTTTATGTTCGTAACAAATGCTATTTTAATAGTTACCTAGTAAACGTCCTAGTGAACGTATTTTCGTCTTAAGCCGACAGCTGCACCCGAGACCAAAGAAAAAAACGCTCGTCATAGAGCGAACGCTTTGTACGCGTGGCCTATTCGACAAATAAGCGGTTCGGAAGGGACCTTGACAGCGTTCTCCGGCGTCTGGAATCCACCCATGGCAGGTCACTCGCTTCCTCATTCCACGGGGGGGGAGGGGGGGGCTCGAAGGCGCCCGCCAAGCGCTTGGCGCCCGCGGTGCCACCGGAGCCCCTCCCCCCCCCCCCCAACAAAGGTCGCCATCTCTCCCAGCTGACACGCCGAGGCCCCGGCCGCTCCGGCCCCAATTTTCTTGAAGCTCCTTGTCGGTTCAAATTTACATCCCTTGATGAAACCCTCCGGCGTGGTCAGCATGTCTGGAATAGATTTATTGCAGCAATAAACCTGCAAACCACTGACATTTCCCGAAGGTTTTATAATGAATCCGTCGTGGAAACTTCTCATTACGTGAAGTAGACCTCAACGCAATTTCCATTAAAAAAGTCATTTTCGCGATAAATGAAAATGGGTTTGGGGAAGCGTCGACTCGTTAACGCGCCGGACCACCGCACTATCGAATGCTTCTATTTTGCATATTAACATTATAAATTACAGCCCCCACTAAATTAAGTCGGTAATTTGCAAAACAAATCGGCGGCAGAAACGGCAAACGCCATTATCAGGACGCACGCTGTTATTAGGGCGGGGGGTAATAGTTACGCGGCCCGCCCTCCCCGCGATGCGCGCCGATAAGACGCTCTCCCCCCCCTCCGCCCACACGACGGAAGTTCCTCGCGCCCACGTGCACTAAACAGCTCTCCCCCCTCCTGCACCCCTCCCACGCGCGCGTCGCTGCTCAGATTCCCATCTGCGGGCCTCCGTTTGGAGCACGCCAGATGAAAACGTTCTATTTGGTCGCCACATGCCGTCCTCGATCGGACAGCTGAAGCGAAAGGGCGTGCATTTTGTACATTTTTCAATGCGGATTATTGAATTTTCGTTTTAAGCCCCCCTTCTGAGGTACCAGATGTGGGGAAAGAAATTGCAGGAACACCTGATTTGTTTTTTTAAAAATATTCTTACTTCCATTTCCATAAACTTCTTTCACATGCATAGACTTATATAAAAAGTGTAAATCTACGAATGCATGAGCTTCATTTAGAGAAGACCAATTGTAAGCGGGCGAGCTAGCGAATGTAGATGCGTGTCCAGCATCGCCTAATTGCCATTTCAGCCAGAGACCGATGTTTCATAGGTTCTAAAACAATTTAAAATCGCCGAAATCTGTATCGTTCCGCGAAACATGTTCTTCCGTCAGCAAATCTGCTGACGTAGAATCTGATCAAGCTTCAAAGTGTCATAGCAGAGCGTACAGTTAGAGATTAGGGATATTTTTCATGGGTGATTTACTTTCTTCGGATATCGACACTAAAAACAGTGTGACAATTAGTACAAATCACGGCGGAAAACAGACAACAATAAAAGTGGGAATGGTAAGCTATCAACGGGGCTGGTCACAAGCACCAAGTACAATACTTGTTACAGCTTTTTTTTAGAGTCATACATTCCAAATGATAACGTAGCCACACACAAATGTTGTCAGCTAAAGTCTGAACACGTGCATATCGATGAATGTAAATGCGCTAAAGCCAATTTGAAGCCAAAATTGCTCCAACACTCTCCATCATTAAGTAGCGAAAATCCAACGTGAAAATGAAAATTGTAGATGTTACTGTGGTTTTTCGCGAGTTAAAATAACTGAATTCTGATTTTGGATTGTCACGTGTCGACATACATAGAGAAACATGTTTCAAGTCCTTAGGGCTGACAACTTCTATTTGTCTGGGCCTGTGTAATTCATACACTAAATATCAGTTTTAAAATTAATATTATTTTCGTTTCTGATGCTCGGTATCGTCTCTAATTGTAAAGAAACTGTTATTCAATAGGAAAAATTTTAGCAGGCTCTTAAACTTGTGAATCGATTTTAATCGTTTAATGCCTTCTGGCAATGTGTTGTAAAATAATGTACATGTTTGTATGTGTTTTTTTTTAGTTGTTTGTACTACCACCTGCTATCTCACTCAGCTACTTAGACTTCGCGGCACCACAGAATGTCTACGATAACGTGGCACGCTGGCTGCACAGATCTATCGTTTTCGTGCTGTCTGTGATCGAGTTCAGGTGAACGTTGAAGTAGTACTTCCACGTGATATGAAGTACTACTTTAACCTGACGAGTAGCATTTCCCTGAACCATTGAGCAAATGATGAAATGCATACTTATATTTTATCTGTTCATGAATGTTACTTCACTCTGCGCAAGTTTTTTTGAGTTCTCGTTTTGATAGTTGTAGGAAACCCAATTTGTGGTTGCTATCTACTTGGCAATACTATAAATACAAAATTCGTTTATCGATGCGCATAAGTTCTCTATAACTCGGATGCAAAAATATTTAGCTTTTCTGATATTGCTAACTTCGCTTTAAGGTACTTTTATTCATTATCCAACTCTGTAATTAATAGGATGAGGAAGGGATTCTGAAGCTCAAGACGTGCGCAGATTATACGTCTTTCCCATACGTCGGGTACATTTGGCGAAAATAAAACAAATCAACGGGCCCAGGAGCGCTTTCAAGCTGTCCCCTTTCTCATTATTACGACCGGGCGATGATTATGATTTGCCCCTCCTCATATGGCCTATTCACCAGGAACTGGAAAAGCTCGAGGAATACTACGAGTACGCGAGTACGCGGATGTCAGGGCGTACGACGCACAGACAGAGACAGAGAGAAAGAGAAAGAAAGAGAGAGAAAGAGAAAAAAAGAGAAAGGAAGAGAAAGGAAGAGAGAAAGAAAGAGAAAGGAAGAGAGAAAGAAAGAGAAAGGAAGAGAGAAAGAAAGAGAAAAAGGGAGAAAGAAAGAGAAAAAAGATAGAAAGAAAGAGAAAGAAACAGACAAAGAAAGAGAAAGAAAGAGAGAAAGAAAGAGAAAGAAAGAGAGAAAGAAAGAGAGAGAAAGAGAGAAAGAGAGAGAAAGAAAGAAAGAAAGAAAGAGAGTGATATAGAAAGAAAGAGAAAGAAAGAGAGAGAGAGAAAGAGAGAAAGAAAGAGAGAGAGAGAAAGAAAGAGCAAGAAAGAGCGAGAGAAAGAAAGAGAGAAAGTGAAAGAGATACACGGAAAGACAGAGAGAGACAGAGAATGAAAGGGTCAGACAGACACTGAGAGAGAAATAAGGTAGGAAGAAGGTAGTGAACTAGATGCAGCGGGATGAGAGGAAAAGAATTATAGATTAAGATGGTATCATTTCCCTATGACAGGATGACATACAGTAGAGAGAAAAAGGTAGAAATCTAGGGACAGAGAGAAAGAGAGAAGGACCTCGAATACAAAGCAAAAACGAGAAACATCGAGAGACAGTGACAAAGATGCGGAGAAAGAGACAAGACCAGAAAGAAAGAGAGAGAGCGAGGCAGGGCTCCGGTCGCAATTCCGCAGCGCAGCTCGTAAGGAGATGGCCGCGAGATGCGCGGCATGTCGCGTCGTCGCCGGCACTTCAGCGCCGGACGCGGCGTCGGCTGACAGCCGAGATAAGCAGAGGCGGAGACGGCCGCGCTCGGGAGATGCGAATCGCGACGCTCGGCGCTCGGCGGCGCTCGGCCGGCGGACGGGGGTGCGGACGTCCCTGGTCCCGGGAGCGAGGGGCGGCTGGTGTGCAGATCCCTCGAGATGGACCAGGCCACCGATTGGTGAAGGAAAATAAGAAGCAGAAGAAATTCAACTAAAATTTAACGGGTGTAGCTGCGCGTGCGCCAGTGCAGCTTCACCAAATGTAGCCACCAAATGATAAAATCCACCAAATTTGGATTCATTATGCTCAAGTTTGGTTGAAATCTCCTTTTGCTTGTAATGGTAGAAGTAGAGGTAAGTGCGAGCTACTATTTTGTTAGCAATGCAGAAAAATCATTCTTGCATTTCGTTTACCGATGCAAATAAGTCTTCTAGAACTCGGAAACGAAAATATCTATTTTTCCAAACATTGCTAATTTTGCGCTTTTTCAAAGTTTATTTTTATTTATTTTAAACTTTACTCATCTTTCAACTATTTATAGTTAAAATGGTGGGAAGGGATTTTGGAACTCAAGAAACCGTGCGTAAATGATCTTCTCCCCGATACGTCACATACAGTTTTCACTGTTTTTTTTAATAAATAAATATAAAACTAATCAAATATAGAGAAACGTGGTTTATTAGGAGGAGCAAGGCAAGAATACCGACGGTGGCAGTGGTTTCGACGCAAATAACTGCGTCGTAGTCGACCCTGGTCAGGGTGAATATTATAGAGAATAATTTTCGTGGTTTCCTCGCATTGGCTTGAGGCTGATGCCGGAGCAGTCAATGGGTCACGGACTGCGCATGGTTCTTCAATATCCAGCAAGGCCTCGTATTGATGTTTCCAGATATGTCAGCTGCTTGGGGGCATTTAGCCTTGGATGATGAGATCCGGTGCCGACCAATACGTTGGCTGGCGCGACGCTTGCGCTTTCCCCAACAAATGTATCTCTCTCAGTGAGACACTGCCCCAGCCTGGACAAGGTCTAAGCTTCTACATGTGCGATAGTGTGGGGCGCGCAACTGTAACGTAGATGTGAGGACAAGGAAAAAGTATGGAAGAGGAATGAAGGATCCCGCGCGGTCCATGGCCCGTTTGCTAGAATATTACTCCGGCATTCGCCTGGTGTTCACTGGAGAAACCACGGAAACTACCGATCAGACCAACCGGCTGCTACAATTCTCCTCCAGATAGCGTCTGAATTCGCCCTAGCTCCGTAGATTGTGTCGAAAATCCTGCCATCGTCGGGAATCGAACCCTAGAACTTCCCGACCAGAGCCAGTGTTCAAAGTCAAGTAATGTGTTAGTGGTCCAACCTCATACGGCCGAAAAAAATTGGGTTGGTTTTTAGGTAATAGTTATTAAATAGTTGAAAATTCACGCACTATTCTTATTGTATTCTGTTATGATTGGCGGCTAAGTCTGCTCGATATCAGAGTTGGAGTAATCCCGAGTTTTTGAGAAAAAAAAAACTGTAAAAGTTGTATTGCCGTAAATAATTAGTAATTAATTAGCAAAAAATGTGGAAATACTGTTACTTGATTTTGCTTTAGTAACTAGGCCAGCTTGATAGACTCTCTCACGATGCAACCCACACAGCCCCACTTCCGATCCGTCACGCCTTTTGTCTCCGTTTCAAGCGCTGCCCCGTTGTCCCTATCAGTGCTGTCGCCATCGCCGTCGCCGTCGTTGACGTCGGCACACGCTATCTCTGCGAGTGACCCTCTGGAATGTCGAAAGGTTCGACTGAAAAAGATCGATCGAACCAGTTGTCTGAATAGAGACCTACACCCGTTCGGAAGCGATGAAGTGTTCAGCTCTGGTCTCGCCGAGTCTTGACAGGTGGGCGCGGGTGTAGCAATTCAAAATGTCCTCGATTCGATTTCGACAATTCCACGTAAGTCACGTCAGCAAATTTTCTCTTACAGTCTTACGAACAGGAATTCAATATGGAAGTATTTTGACGGGAAACAATTAAAGAATATATCCAAAAAAATATACTCTCTACTCTTCTCGCTGTTACATCGACACTTGTTAGATAACGAAATACAGAGGTCCGAAGTTTTCTTAAATCTTAAGTAAAGAATGTTGTAATAATTGTTAGTACTTTTTATAAGTGTAGATGCACGCAAATACCTAATAATATTCGGAATATTAAACAAACAATAGACATTGAGGTTACTGCGGTAAACTACTATGTATTCTACAATTGTATTATATAATATACAATATTTTATCGAGCCTTTAGCATCATCAAATCAAATCTTTATATTTGCTGTTAAGAATCTATTACAAAAATGTAAACAAACCAAGAATTTTAAATCTCTCATACTGTATTGGATAAAAAACCCAAAGTTTTTGACGAAACTAGTATTCCACAACTTGGATATGCTCTAAAATAATGATGATAGTATTAATTCAAGAATACTTTTACGCAATATTTCCACCTGGCAACATTAACAAGTACGAAAGTTAAATTACAAGGCTATCATTGCTGTTTATGTTCTAATCTAGAAGCAACTTTTACATTCTGCAAGCACGCAAACAAGATCAGCACGTCTTCAAACCTGACCTTAAAAATATAATCTTCGAAAATTATATATAGCAAGTGCTACCCAACTCTACCCGATACACGACAACTTCTGTTAATCGAAGGCGACAATCTACACGCGTCCGCTAAGTGAAGGTTGCGTATTTTTGCTTCATCTATGGAGTCGAAGATCACACGTCCAACCTGTTTCTGCAAACCCTGGGTGTTTATTTAACATAATTCTTAGAGATAGGCCAACTAATTTCATTAGCCTGCGGCACAAAGTGTGAACGCAGATCCGGTTCCTTATACTGAGAAATCAGATGTACCAAGAAAATTTTGTTGGAGTTGCCAATGGAATTTCCGACTATTCGTTGTGGTTTCGAGTATCTCCTTGGGCAAGAGTTCTTGCGCTTGTTAATCCGTATTTACTGTTAATTGGTAATCGTGTTCGTAACATCCGGGTCCTCCATATCACACTCAAAAAGGCAACAACTAGAGGAATTAGGATAACAAATAATATTAATGTTCGTGCTATTTTTTTACATTGAATACAGACGATATTGTTCGAAAATATCTTGGAAAAGAACTGCAGTGACTTTCAAGATTTTGATTTATTTGAAAAAAAACAGTAAAAACTCGAGATGACTTATGAGATGCAGGGAAAGTACATTATCTGCACGTAATCTTGAGCTACCGTTCTCTTTTTCTTTACGAAGTTGAATTCTTAATTTAGTTTCAGTCGCGCCGACGAAATACCAAGTACCTTTCATCAATGGTGACGAATTGTATGGCCCGGCAAAGCGAGCACACTGCAGCCCAGAAGAATGTGGTACCGGTTTCTTCATCCTGGTACATCATTTGAGAAGCGGTCAAATTACACCATTAATACGAACCGGAGAACAATTATCTTCTCTTATTTTTTGTACGATTTTCGACAAAACATCAACTTTCAGTGGATCAGCTTTTTGGCCTACTTTTACAACTGATCACATTCCTGATTTTGTGAGAGGTAACGCTGCATTCTGTTGAAAATTTTTGTAAAAAATATGGATGAGTCTGAAATATCTTTGTATTCGAGGACTCACTTTGTGGACTTTCTGACTGGGACCATTTTATGAGATGAAAATGTTTCAAGTGCCTAATTATTTTAGTAACATATTGTTGACTTAATTATTATTCGCTCATCAAGTGCTTTTTCTGTCGTATCAATAAAAAAATATTCGTCTTTTTTGTTAGTACTGAGAATAGAAAATATCTATAAAAATAATATTTTGAAACGACGATGAAACTGTTCTTATCAATATATTTGATGCAAAAATTACGCTTGGAGTGTCATTGGACAACATTCGTTATATTGCAATTGTAAATATCGATTTGCATGGTATGTAAACATTGGGAAATTTAACGTTTGGAGCTCGTTCGGCTACAAGAATTTAATTTCCAAAAACTCTCTTCTGATAGGGCTTTTACAAAGGCTTTGTCAGGATATTTTAGTTGCATTTGATTTCTATCTCAAGTTTTGAATGATTTCTTTCTCAAATGTGCACCGCTCATTTAATATGATTCGGGAGATCCACACAAATTCAAGGCAGTAAGACATCATTTTGAAGGTGATGGTGGTGGTGGTGGTGGTGGTGATTGTGGGGTGGTGTTGGTCATGTTCGGGTGGTCATGTTCGGGTGGTCATGTTCGGGTGGTCATGTTCGGGTGGTCATGTTCGGGTGGTCATGTTCCGGTGGTCATGTTCCGGTGGTCATGTTCCGGTGGTCATGTTCCGGTGGTCATGTTCCGGTGGTGATGAGGCGGGGGTGCTGGGGGTGTTGATGGAGACGGTGATGGTGCTGGTAGTGTGGGTGTTGGAGAGGGTGGTTTTAAGAGATGGTGAGAATCATTTTTACGTGGAACATGTATTAAAACGTAAACTATATTTGATACCAGCGTTTTAGAAAATTGCTACGTTTACATACATAATTTAAGCATAGAGATATAGCCGCACGACAATTATTTCATGTGATACTATCAATATTACATTGACAAAAGGAACATGACCATGCTAAAGAAACCCGTTTTTAGAGGTCATATTAGTGAAATTGCGTGTAGTTGCCTGAGCAATATAAGGAGTAATTTTGGAGTCGAGAAGACGAATACTCTTTAAAGGTCATAATAACAAATGTTTTTATTTTTGTTTATTTGAAGAAGCAATTACTAAAAACAAATATATCAGGTGATGTTTCCGACAGTTAAACCCTGAAAATACTTCAAAACAACCGTTCTGAAGAATATCAATAAAATCAAAAGTTTTGAAAACAAAAAATACCACGAAATGAATTTATTCATAATAGTATGAACCCCAATTCTTTAATATTTTGTGGTGTCAATTCCAAAAGAAATTAAAATATTTTTATTTACGTTCATATTATAGTTCTGTAATTCAGTTAAAATTAAAATTTTACCAAAAGTTTCGAAACCCAAGACAAAATTTAGCTTAAAATCAATATTTCCACCTTAACATTACCGGCATTCTTTTTTCGGAAACATACAAGACTTCAAGAAAAAAATGCTGTGAAACGAAAAGTCTTCGACTGGAAAGAACTAAACATGCTAGTAATTTGTTTTTAATTGAGTAAGTTAATACATAAAATATACCAGTGTTCGGCTGTGAAATAAGAGGCTTTCCGAGCGCAATGACAATGAAAGCTCTGAAGTAAAATGACTACGTGACACGTTACCAGGTCCTTTACGCTCGAAGAACACTACACTAGAAAATCTTATTCAAATAGTGACTCGCGTACAAACATTAAAGGCATTGATGACTGAAACAATTTTAGTCTGGAATTTTATAACCATTTCACGCACAATGTAGGCAAACTATTGTTTTTCTTCATTCTAATATATTGTAGTTATAAATTGTCCTCGAATCGCATATAACCCAACTGACGCGGATTGTTATTACTTTATTTTTTTATATCGTTCGAAGATAGTACACAGGTATTATACTTGTGCACCAAAAAAGCTATGTTTTTGACAGAAAAAACTCTTATTGCCGGACCTTGGCAACGATAAAGTGGTTAACACTTTTTTACATTGTGAATTAATTTATAAAGCACGTTATGTAGTTAGAATCCATATTTGGGGGGTCCTTCATGCCGAAAAATTTATTAACAGAAAAACGTCTGTCTCTCTCGTTCCCAGCCTGCCTGCCTCCTGGCCTACCTGTCTGTTCCTTTGCCAGCCTGTTTGTCTGTCCGTCTCTCTGACTGACTGCCGTTCTGACTATTTGTCTGTCTGCCTGTCTCTTCGTCAGTCTGTAGTCACCGGTAGTGCCTCAACTGTTGAGACGATTTTCATCAAAATCGATATTCCCAATAATCTGAACAAACTCGAGACCCTGCGTGTTTGAAACAGGTATTTTTATTTTTGGGGGTACTTTTCATGATGCCTTAACAACGTTTTTAATCTTTTCTTTTGATAGAGTAAAGAATGCTTGCAAGAATGGTGCAGGTTTAGTTTTCATTGAAATCCCTGAATATTGCAGAAGTCAGAAATAATGCAAGAAATACGTGCTACTGTAGCATCACTAATTAATAAATCAAACTAAATATTAAAGTTAACATACATGAGTAAAGCGATGTGTTGGTCACCAATAGCAGATAAATTTTAGCGCGATAAGTGTTGACGTCACATCGATTTATTCATATTTTAATGGCCCATACGTTCACATAAGTATGAAATTCACATTTTCAAACATTCTTCGTGGATGAATATTAAAGCATCATCGAATCGAATATCATGCAAATTGGCATGAATTCTCTCCATTATTAAAGCAAACTCAATATTAAAGTTGACATATGAGTCAAGCGAAGTGTCTGTAACCGACAGCAGATTGATTTCTGAGTTATCAGACTTGACCTCAAGTCAAGATGCTCTTTGTTTTCGTTGATGGACTCCTTATTACTTTAATATCGCTTCGGAGCCGTCACATGCCGTTGGTACTGCTGCACCTACCTCGTTTGTGTGCTACCTGCCAGTTTCTGATTTGATGAAGCACGCAAGTGATGAATGGCTGACGAAGTATAGCAGTAATGAAGGAGGTTGTAATTGACTCACGTTTTCATACATCGTTCGACGAAGGATCAGATAGCGCGACCGCCTGGGTTCGGGAGATCGGGGTTCAAATCAGGAGCACTGCGAGTTAATAGGAGTTTCCTGGTTCTCCTCATTGACGCTATCTCCGCTGCATTATTCCGGTTACAAGCGCATTTCTGCACATTCCCCTGAGGTAATGAGTAGAAAGGCTATAAGTAAACTCGACTGCCCAGATCCGTTAATAAAATAAATGTTCTCGGACCTTTAGAAACGTTATATACTTCCTTCGCCTGCATGTGCTTATTATATTAAGTATTAGTGTAGTTTACATGTATTCTATTGGTTTAACGCCTTACGCCACTGTGAAAATGTCAGTTTCAATATAATGGTATGGGTGATTTTATGGAGATCATGGTGGTTGAATTTCTGATCCAATTCATTATCACAAAGTGAAATGATCTTAGAACACCTTTCTAAATTCTTTTTTCACAATTCTTTCCCCCAAAGTTTTGAATTCACAAAGCTCTTAATTTCCAAGTCCCTTTTACTTATTCCATATTTTCCTTTACGTATTTCCAATTCTCAGTGTATCATCCCTAAAATTTTATTTTCTATTGCATATTCTGTATATTGCTTGCATGTCAATTTTTATTGTTTATATGTAAATCCAGGTTATTATGAATAGTAATTCTTGCAAATTGAAGGTAGTGTGACAAAATGTTTAATTCACGTGGCAAGATAACGTTTTTACATAAGTAATATTTTTAATTTAAAACACTGAAGGATACTATTACTATACGTATCCAAAGCAACGGTAAGATACATTTGGAACTGCAAACGAGTAAAGGAGTTTTCAAGGCTAACGATCACGGCCATCTGACCTGTTCTTCATTATTACAATTAATTTCAAATTAAAACTATTGCTGCATTCTTCTGCCGTCTAAGGCCAAAACAATTGCTGCATTCTTCTGCCGTCTAAAATAGCCACATTCCCTTACCCTAAATCCTAGGGGCACACGACTGACAGCGTGTCGCTAAATGTGAATGCCAAAGTTATTTCACATGGTTGCCACACAAAGAGCACGTTCTCCCAGACACGGGTTGCGAGCTATAATAATGATGCTGCATTTAACAAGAATAAAATACGCATCTTTAATTAAATACGCAATGTGTGTTCTTGCATTGTGTATTTTTGCTTTCGTATTTAGGGCAAATTAGATACGACTGTTTGTTATTTTTGTAGGTGATACTTCTTATAAACGTATTCAGGTAGCTGATTATTTTGAAATAATTCATTTAGATGCAGACAGGCAGCAGGTCGCATGTGCAAAGGCTTAGTCGTTTATTAGCGCTGGATTTGCTTCCGAGATCTGGAATAAGTATGAAGTAGTACGTCAGAAATCGTGAAGAACAAACAATTTATCTGAATGGTGGTCCTGTCACATAGAAGAAGTCCTCGGTCACACATCATCCCAGCTCTTATACCCTTCTACCGACAGTGAATACAGCCGTAGATTAATCAGAAAGTTAGAAAGTTTCAAAGTCAATCTCAAGTCCGATGTGAACAACGGATTTTAAACATTTTTTCGATAAATGAATGTGGTGAAGAGAGAAATGATATTGTGATCTGCGTTAGAGCAATTACCAAAAATTTATCCTTCTGTCAAATGTGATTACGGATCTCTATACATTAAGAATTCAGTTTGAAGAAATCGATAACTAAAATACTCTCTTAAATGCTTGTTTCTCAAATATTTTATTTTCAGAACTATATCCACACGGGAAATTGGTATGGAGAATATTATTTGTTGGGAAACGTGTTGGGAACGATGTCCCCAACGAAAAAAATCATTTATTCGAACCCGTCCTTCATTTTTCGTCCGCGTTTATACCGGCCCATCGGTTCGCCATTTCAAAGTCTGCGTTGCAATCTTGCTATCGTAGCCCAAGTTTGAAATCTCCCTTTTAGAAGAAGCTTATTTTGGCGGGCTACCCCCCCCCCGCTGCTATATTCCCTTTAACAGTTAATAAATTCAAATTATTAACTGCACCTTAAATTTTGCTAATTTCATATTGTAAATGCTAATTAGGTCGCATGAAAAGTTGAAAATAAAAAGTTACATACTTTGTTATTTTATAAAAAAACTGGTAGTTTGAGCCTATTGAAGTACCATGCCAACAAAACAATGTCATTTCTCGTGGCCTTTCATTACGCAAATGCACATCGCGTTTCCGCAAATTATTACGTTTGGCCTTGAATAAGATATTAATAAACTCATAACTGTCACAAAAACGCGCAAAAAGGACATTTTCGAACTAAGGAGGTAGATAATTACACAAATTGCTTCACTTAAATACCCAGTAGAACTGGGTGGCTCCCTCGTAGAGGAAACGCAAGTTGTTTTCATGGAGATACCAGGATCTTTTTACGCCAAATAATAGATCGTTCCTTTTCTCTTGTCATCCAGCTTGCTCCCAATGAAATACTGTCAAATTTGTTTTTAATCAAGAGAGTATAAAATAAACAATAATATCTGAAATGATATAAAATTGGTAAGGTTATTTAGACATAATTTATCCAAATTTTACAATATCATATTAGGTCAAAATATAATCAAATTTAACGTTTAAAATTGAATTAACTATTTTAAATTATGGTGCTCAACATCACACAAAATCATTTATTTTGTGTTGAAAAACAAAACTAAAAAAAGTATGCGATGAGCTGTAAGAAGAAACCTACACGTACTGCCTGAAAGTAAAGGCAAGATGATGTTGTTTACAACTATCCTCAAGAAACAATTCAACTGAAGATCCCTGTAAGACCATCCTGAAGGCAATTCATCCGTAGTAGACTAGCTTCAACATGAGACTTCATGGCGTCAATACAATGACATCGTTGAAGTTCAACAAATGGAAACTTCGACTTTCTTCATAGAGAAGGAGCCCTAATACTATTGGCGAGATTTGCTTTCAATATGCTACAATTTACTTACAACTTACTATATATTTAAGACACGTTCTGTAAAGACTACGTTTCAGTCGAGCAAAGGAGAAGACGGAGAAGAAGAAGAAGAAGAAGAAGAAGAATAAGAAGAAGAAGAAGAAGGAGGAGGAGGAGGAGGAGGAGGAGGAGGACGAGAAGGAAGAAGAAGGGGAGAAGAAAGGCAAGAAGGAGAAGGAAAAAATCAAAAGCAAAAACAAAAAAAGAAAGGAAAGAAAGAATCTTGAAATAAAAGATTCCTCGTAAATCGATGTATGACTAATACCTATGACCACTCCATAGTATTTTAGCTTGTCTACATCTTGTGATGAAAAATAAACAGATGTAAATTCGGCGTTTTCGAGTATTATGAACGTCATGGATAAGTATCTGTAAGCATAGAGGAAATATAGTATTTCCATTCCTCTTTGCTATAAATATTTTTACAATGAAAGAGAAGGTATGCCCGGCGAAAATCTCGGTTAATTGATTTTATCTTTTCGATCAAAGAGTTTTTTGGGTTTAATGTATCCATTTAACATGGATAAAATTTTTCAGTTTGGATTATATTCACGTATTGGTTCAATGAATTAGAGTTTAATGACATATACATATCCCTATTAATTGGCAATATATAGTTATGTATTTTTATTCAATCTCATATAAAACTAATCAAACCAACTAACCTATAAAATAATTGTAACATTAGATGACAAAAAACAATGGAGCGAAGGGGCTCCGTGAGTGTACCAAATCCCGCGCTGGATTTGGAATCGGGAGGTCAGGGTTTGATCCCCGGTCCGGCTACCCTGACAGGGTTTTTCGTGCTTTCTCTCGGTCACAAGGCTGTTGATGGAATGGTTTCAAAATCCCACGAACATCTCCCTCTATCCCACCTAATAATTCCTACCATCATTCAAGTCCTTTCACATTTCATCATCACACAATGATAATAATAATGATGATGATAATAATAATAATAATAATAATAATAATAATATATTGTTTTCGTTAATGGTGAGGGCCTTGACAATAGGCCAGCTCTAACCATGAACCTTCCTCCAACCTGACATGGGTATGAATCATAATATGCTGTTGAATCGCGCCAACAAAGAACAATAATTTGAATTTTCCTCGCAATAAATAATGCATGAAGACAATAAGCCAATTCATCATTCTTCTGCACGATATTATTCACCCCACATCTGGATCTGTACACAAATGCCAGATTTCTATATAAGGCATCCGCGATATAATGATACAGTGACTGTCCTAGAATATGCGTCCAACGATTAGTATACGCTTCAAAACTTCTTTATTTCTAATGAAAAACACATTACGGAAACACCCGTAACCTCCAGGCGTCGAAATGGCAGTCCGCTTGAACAGCAAGGGTGAAGCTCCACAGCGACAAACGGCAGCACCCATCGGATTTGGCCCTTCACACGAGCAACACGATCGGCGCAGGGGAGGACGCAAGGTAGGACGCCTCCGCCTGCTCCCCGCAGTCAGCCCCTCGCGCACGCTCTGCTCCCAGCGCGAAAGCCTCTCCGGCCCCCGCTCTTCGGCCCCCGCTCTACGGACCAAGGAACCACATATCGTATAAGGGGAAGTACTTTTCTAAATATGCGAATGTGTATGATCCTTTGTTTTGTATAAGAAACGCAGAAGACTTTGTGGCAAAAAATCGTCGTTTGTTTGCTTCAGAATTACAATACTTTCTTTACAGTAGGTAGGTGGTTTTCGGGAAAAATTACGAAAATTGGTTGTATAGAGAGCTCAACCATCTTTATATGATAAGCCAGAAAACCCACTTGTAACTTGAACGGGGATAAAACTGCATCAAATTTTATAATTGCGATGAAAATGGATACGTACAGGACGCTTAGAGCCAATGAATAAACCTTGTTAGGATAACCGATGTATAGTATTCCATGTTGAATGACAGAAAGCTATTCATTTAGGGAGCAGGCCGAGGACATTATACGCACCCGGTGTAACGAGAGCATTGGAAGTCATGGTTCTGTAAGAATATTACAATATGCACTCGCTTGCCAGCTATCTACTCGTGAGGATACATCAATTGGGACGGTACGAGTATCATATCAGTTGAGAATGGGTAATAATTTAATGTTAGAGAAGCGTGTGACTTATTATTAATTTTGACAGCTTTGTATTGCATAAGTGAAGAAGTCACTTTAATTGTATTACTTTAATTTAAGTTGAATTTTGTAATTTATTATTTAGATTAAAGTAGACTCCGTAGCCGAAGGGAATTTATATTAGAATGTATACGTAGATGGGGAAAATGTTTTAATATTGGGTTGAAAGTAAACAGTCGCGCGAAAGTGTTTCGTCCGAATCATAAGACGTCGCGCTCTTGATCGAACATAGCTAAATTTATTGATGCATATGAAAGTACTGAATACTTTAAAATACTCCGAGAGCATCAGTAAACGTCGCCTTCTGTTAGACAATTTCACGATTTAAGGGACACCCTATGGGCGACATCAAGTCTGAAAGCGTAGAAGTCAGCACATCGCGCAAATATTATGGTTAGCTCACGAACCTTAATTGACACCGTAAGGAACTTTATACACAGTAAAGAGCAAATATACTTACATCGTTGATTAGTTCAATCGAAATTTTGTACTTTATTTTCAATTCTTATTATTGAAAAGAAGAATTAGCTGATAATTTTTAGTAGTTGTCATTAATTTAATAACATGTGTCAACCAACAGAGCTTCCAGAAATAACAATTCTGTACAGAGATGCACATCCATATTTAAAAGGTTAAAATGTAACGCATTATATGTCGAGACCTACGAGCAAAACTGAAAAGCTAATGAGCTTTGTAGGGCAAAGTAAAGTTAAAGTATATATAACATCAGTAAACGCTATATTAACCGCGCATTGAAATCAATTGAGCAAATAAGTGGAAGCAAACACATGTCCTACAAATTCAGAAATTAATTATAAATATATTAATAGTTTAGAATATCAAGTCTTTCACACTTGCAAAACTAACATTATTAGTATTTTAAATATTTATTTTTTTGTATTATTTTATGCGGTACTAGAGCAGTACCTTATTCTATTGGCAATCAATCTCTCAATCTTTGTCCCCCCATACTCGCATTCAAGACGCCTGAAACGGGTGCCAGATTAAAACGGTTGGCAAACACTAGTCAAAACGTAGATAGAGGATAAAGGAACCCCAAATATCTGTAAATCAATTTTACCACGCCGTCCTTCCTCGACCACCCACGCCAAGTTCCAATGTTTCCGTCTTGGGGCTCTCGTCTTCCTCCTCCTCCCTCTTATAATCGTCCCATTCCCCCTCCCCTCTCACAGTATGTCATCGCCTTGGCCTCCCCAACAGGCTTCCCAGAGCGCAACCTCGAATTAGCGACTGAGACGCGGTTTCCATTATGCGCAGCCATCAACTGCTTTCATCAACGTCTGAAACGGATCGGGGAATGACACTTTTTTGCTCCGCACCGTGAAACGACAATTTTCCGTCGTCAAATCAATTCACGTAACCGATGTAAAAATCACGGCACTCATGTGCAATTTCAATACGACTCAATCACCACAATAGCTGTTTTCGACTGCGATCCGGTGTTCCGCCGGGGAAATTGTTTTGTCACGAGACAAAACCTTCAACAAAAGGTCGACTGACTCAAAAGAGAACGTGTAATTTCGCTGAGCAGTTTGGAAGAAGAAGAGGGAAAGCAGGAAAGATGAAATTATTGTACAAATTACAGAACATATAAGGCAAACAATGGTATTGTGGTGAATTTCGTTGGCATTTACAATGAAATAATTATATGAGTCGTTATTGCCAACAATATTGTTTATTATAAGAGCAGCTAGAAAACTACTAGAAAACTGAAGGAGGATACGAAGACAGTAGACGGAAGAGGAAGTGAAGGAGGAGGAGCAGTACGTCGAAAAATACAGATAGGGGGTGCCATAGACAGGAATAATATAATACAAATGTGGTTTGCAAACAATAATATGAAGACGTGTGAACATATTGGTGGTGAATGACGACTATATTAAGATGAGTTAAAAAAAAAAATTATTGACTAAGGGGAAGTATGAAAAGTAGCTATTTTGTTTAGACTAAATGGTTAATTCAATACAAGATAATGGAATCTATCACCTACTTCTCGTGTTGTATATTATATTCTTTCAATATTTTTGTTTTTAATGAGTAAATTTGCATGATGAGAGCTAAGTTAAAAGTTAGGAAACTAATAAGTATAAATAAATAAATAAAATAAAATAAATAAAATAAATAAAATAAATAAAAAAATCAGGAATAATAAAGAAAGAGGCTTAGTAAGCCCAGTTCAGGCGCCAGGAGTAAAAAAGAGAGAAGGATGCCACGTGGGAGGCTTGGGCGAGCGGAGGGGCCGCAGCCAGCTGTGCTTGCCCCTGCCAACAGCCTCCAGGCTGCAATTTGGGCGCATTACCTGGGCAGCTGCGCGGCAAATGGCCGAAACAGCGAGCGGGAGCGGGAGCGGAAGCGGGAGCGGGGCGCGGGGCGCGGCAACGACTGCGATCTTCTTGCGATACTTGCGCTCGACTCTACCCTTGCTTCACTCGCCCTCCAATCCTCTACAGTTGGTGATGGTTATCTCTATCCCCCCGTTATCAAGGTCTTTTTAATCTTGCCCCGCGGTTAAGAGTTCCATGCGGTAGTTGTCACTTTAAGGCTACCAACACACTGCTCTATGTGACATATGATTGCGTCAGGTCAGACAGCAAGAGATAACATTAGACACGATCCGGTGTTTTCAATGGTCTGATAATTTTTTCTCAGAAATGACTCCAAAATTCACCTCGTATGTATGAGGACTGGGCAGAAAACAAGTGGGTCTCATTTCCGCCGAACTCTGTACTTCCGAATTCTACAAAAACAACATTTTAAAACTACAAAATTCAAAATAGAGATTTTATTCTTAAAAAATTATGTTGTAAGAAATCAGCTATGCATGGTAGCATATAAGCCCCCCAACATGAGGATCCAACATACCAATCTTATCGGTCTTATTGATCAACACACCCCAACAATAATCCTAGGAGATCTTAATGCTAAATATATACAGTGAGGACGTAAAATAAATAATCCAGCTGTGACAATTATTACCACTAATAAACAGCAACAAACTAAATATCATAAACCCCAATGAACCAACATACTATCCATTTGATCACTCTAGAAACCCAGCCCTGTTAGACATAGGTAAAACAAATTTTGAGCGAGTGTTCATGCACATTTTAAGAAATAGTAGTTTTTGCGAGGTTTCTCTTTGAAATTAATGCAATTAAAACATTCTCAAAAACTGTTCCATTGTTTTCTTCAATTACTTTCTACGGATATAATAAGATACGCTTGGCAGAATGGCCTGGGTCTATTTCATGGTGTTCTGTGGAGAAAAACGTTTGTTTTAAATTGACGGGTTTTTTACTGTTTCTGACACACTTGGTGGATTTTCACTGACGTAACTAAACCTATTTTGATAGCTGGGATCCGGTTCACTGTTCAGTGCCTCAAATCTATATCCAATGGGGATCGAATAACGATATTCGGTCTGATTATGAACTGTCTATATTGTCTAGTTTTGATTGTAGGTTAGACCTTTTTGTCTCGGTAGCCGAATTGTTATCATCAGAAGGACGCTTTAAATTTGCCTTGCGGCATGATGGCCTGAAGCGTTACCTTGTGGGGTGTCCGGCTTTTGTAGTCTCATTGAAGTCTGTTGATTTGGTTGAGTTTCCATTGCTGTTTGGCTTGGTTGAGATTCCATTACTGATGAGCTGCCCCGTTGTCGGGCAGTACCCATTGTACATACTTCGTAGCACTCACTAGTGGCACTGTTTTCGCAGACTACAAGATTTCCACTGGTTCACAGGTTTTCTTCAGTCACACGGTTATCACTGTTCACAACGACAAGAGCGATCCGTTCGCTGCGGCAGTCTAGCGCGGAATGTGAAAACTCCTTGTAAACATGAAGGCTCTTTGTCGCCAAAATGGAGTAAACAAGACTAAAGTGTGGAAACAGCGTTCAAGTAGGTGAAAATATATATTGGCTATCTCCCCCCAAAAGAAAAATTTGTAAATTAGATTTATGGGATTAACTGTGGGTCATATTTTGTGAAGTTGATCAAAATAAATCTACGTGCGAAGTAGTGTACTTTTAAAAGCTCAGAAGAAATAACTAATTAATTTTGATACAGAATCAGAACATTGCACTGAATCACTTTCATCATGCCATTTTGATCCAAATGTTTGAATATTAAAAAACTAAATGTGTTTTTTCACTGTCTCGCGTAGATGTTAATCTCTTTCGCGGCAAAATATACGTGTATATTCAATTCGACACTGTTACCTAATGTCTATATTCCTCCTCTATCTGAACTCGAAACATAAGATCTTCAAGTCAACGACAATGCGGAGACAATGGAAGTTCTGACTGAGCTATCGCAGCTGACAGGGTCACTAAAAATTGGCTACACCCTCAAATAGTTATGAATAAAGACCAACAATTATGATCGGAGATTTTGAATGAAAATCAATTTCTAATCCAACTACAGATAAACTTTGACTTGAATAGAATTGAATATGCCTTATTTTACGTGGCGAGACTCGGGCCATCAGGCCCGCTCTTCCGTCTGACCACGCAAATTTCGCTGCGCTCCTTTCATATAGCAGAGAAAGAAGGTATTTCTTGGGCGAGAAACGGGCGATTTCAATTTAGCTCAGAGGCGACATTTAGGCTTGAGGATATTTTACATGCAAGTAAATCTACGAACATGGGACAGCCGGCTTTACTTCCCCTCCGAAGGAAGACATACGAAGGATTTTTTCGCCCTTAAAAATCCACGGCTTCGATCGGGTTTGAAGCCGCGAACTTGGGTACAACAGTCCAGTACGCTAACCGCTACACCATCGCCGCCGCCAAACACCATCGCCGCCGCACTTCAGAAATGACAACACACCAAAAAATAATGTAGAGCGGTGTATTATTATTGCTGATCAGACGTCATGCTTGTGAAATTTAAGTTTATACTGTTTAAGAAATCTAGTTCTTGTAATTCATACACTCAATCAATAACCATCAAATATATTTACAAATCAGAACATATACAGCGACTACTTGGCTAATGGGTTCTTTATAACCGTATTTTCTCGCCAAGAAATTTTTTAAACATTGGTCACACATGAAACTTGTCTGATGTAAATTCATTCGGACACGCCCGGGACATTCGTAAATATCCTCTGAATGTGAATGAAACAGGTTTCTGAACTAATCGTGATGTGTTTGCTACATTACATAATGTACGAGTATGTTCTCACACCCTCTTGGTTGCTCCCAGGATAGATACAATTTGTAAATATCACTCGATCAGTGCATGTGGAGAAAATTCAACTTGCAAGACAGCAACAGATCGCAATGTAGTAGAAAAGAATTGGGTCACTTCAACATCGCCATACTATATTACAAGTTTCGTCGATGTGTGTATTATAGAATATTTTTTGTTTGATTATCGAAATAAACAGACAAAAATGAAAATGAAGCAAATAATTTATATTCAAGTACATCTTAAAAAAATAACTATGTAAAAGCATTTGAAATAAAAATATCATCTTGTAATTGTAAAATTACGGCATAACTTTCATTTTTACATTAATGTTGTGAAGAAATAATTAAAAAACTAATGAATAAGAATGCATTAATGGCATCCTTGTAAGTTTACTTAATATGCACTTGAAAATTTAGGCGTAAAGAAATTTACAAATATGTATTTAGTTGCAGAAAATTCCTCAGAAGATGGTGATTGAAATGCGTGACTAGCAGGGTTGGGCAGTAATTATATATTTGTATTTGTAATGCGTATTTTTAATAAATTTGTTTTTGAAAAAACATATTTTTTATTTTTTTAAATGTATTTTAGAGATGTTTTAAATACGTAAAGTAGGTGTATTTAAAAAAGAAATACTTAATAAACTTTAAATACAGACGAAGAAGAAAATAGTTTAGAACGAGAACAGTTTATTTTTGTTTGAATCCGCTAGTGAATGAACCTCATTGGAACAAAAATAATAACTCGTTTCATCTGTTTAAATTGGAGTATCTTAATTTTTCAATGATAAATCAAATCATTAAAAATGCAGAACTATCTGAAAAAAAACTCGTTTATTCGTTATAACTCAAGTTTATGTTCCTCTACGCCAATTGAATGACTTTTTTCCTTTGCCGGTTTTATTTATTCGCCAACTAGGGATTTATTGTCTGAGGATTTGTTTGAAAAATTAGTCGTTTTAAAAGGAAATTCCATTTTTGGGGGTTATATCATTTTATATTTTAAAATGTATATACATATTGTTACAATAAGTTGGAAAACTTATTGTTAACACATTTGTATGCCTGTCAATCACAAATTTACTGCAATTGACAATTACAATATATTGTCGCAATGCAAAACATACAATACAAAATTATTACATATTTACAGTATTTTCAATATTAGAAGTATTTTATATACGTATGTATTTATCACGCCATGTCTTAATGTATTTTGTGCACTGAAATACTTATTTATAAAATATTTTGGCGAACTATGTATATACTAAATTTAAAGTATTCTGCACAACCCTGGTGACTAGAAAGATCAAAACGTGTAATAAAACACAAATAAATATTTACAAGTGATTTCTTTAAGTCAAGATCGCAAAAGGTAGTTACATTGCGACACTGATATGAACTTCTTATTGAGAGACTTAAAGATTAAAACAATCTATGACTTTTGGGGATTACGAGCTACATTTTCAACTAAATGATACAATTGAACGAGACTACAGAATGGTACTTAATCGCAGGAAACTATTTAAAACTTTTAATGAGGTCCAGGGTTCAAAACAGGCGACACGTATTTTTTTCCCTAGTCCCACTCTTTTCAGAAATATTATCATTTTTTTGTAAGAACCCTTCGCAAGCAAACGTTTAACAGCACCTTCATTACCCACGCACTTACATTTTCTCTATAAAAATAAAATTACTCCTAATCTAAACCTAGAAATATGATATGTAAATATGACGTTTGTAAACAAATCATTTAAGTATTTAAAATATAATTTAATTTTATACAATAAAAAAATATATTTCATTTATATAATACACATTTGTGACTTACGAAACTTCAATTAATTTTTCAAAACTCTTGTATTTTTACAATATTGTTTTATCTGTCCGGCAAATTTCGAAATGGAGCACAAATAATTAACATTCAAAACGAAATAGTTTTTTCACCAGAGTATATAGAGTGCCTGCCCACCCAGCTGGCAGTTGGAACCTAGAGGAGTCAATGACACGGCGCCCAAACAACATGCCATCATGAAACTTCATATGTAATGTTATGAATCGCAGAAACACGTATTCGGTATTCGTACCAGCAAACGGGACTGTTCTGACGAAACTCTACCCTTAGGTTTATTTATAAACAACTGATAATGTTGGTCTCCTAGAAACCGGAAGACACCTTCTTTCTCAGATATATTTTTTTTATTTACGTCAATAACAGTTAAAAACTGTGTGTCACGTCCTATGGGGAGAAGTTAATTAGAAGTTACATTTATGTCCAGAAGCAAAACAAGGGGCCATCTCAGCATTTGCTCCAGGATCAGGGAAACTGGACGAAAACCTGATCGAGATGGGTCAATACTACTGGGTCAATTGGTTAAGAGGAGGTATCCGAGAAAGTCATGAGTTGTTCTGTGAAGATAGTGACCACGGATACGCATTAAATCTATCGATCCTATGTTATTTCCTTTATCTTAATGTAAATTGTAAGTGTAGATACCTGTAATTGGAGAAGTGTATGTTTACATTGTTTCAACCAACATTCTTTTTTTTTGTCGCTTTGTAAAGGTCATTTTTAACAAATTGGCCATATAGAAACCACTGTGATTGTTTTTGTAGGAGGATAGTAGAAAGAACGCGTAAGGACAACACGAACACACAAAAACATCCACGCCCGAGGCGGGATTCGAGCCGCGACCCCTCGAGCCAAGGGGCAACTATGGCCCTTCAGCCTGAGCGACCTTGACTATCTCTTTTTAAGTTTATTATAGTCGCATCAACTGTGGTCATTAGCGACTACTATAAATACATCTTAACATTTTTAATATGATCACTTTACAATATAGTACAGTATATATAAATATGAGGAGACAGACATTATATGTAATTTTTTTTGTTACACTATTAGTTTTTAGTATCCATAGTAGTATACCTCTTACAATTAGATTTCTTTGAGAATATTGCAGTCTTCAGAGAATGTTAATATTTGATTTTTGATAATCGTTGGATGATAGCATCAAGTCAGGGTTTTGCTCTCCTCTAGGTATGTGTGTCGGCCGTACAAACGCATAGGACATTGAGTTAAAATATGTTGGAAGTTAAGAAGGGTATTACAGTGCTGGCAGGAGGGTGGTGGATTTCCAGTTAACAAGTGTTGATGACTGAACTTGCAATGACCAGTTCTTATTTTTGTTATTGTTACCTGATCTTTTCTTGAGAACTTTTTGTATGTTTTCAGAGAGTAAAAATGTTTAACTTGTTTGAGTACAGGGTTAGATTTCATGGTTTTCCAGAGGTTGCTCCACTTTTCATCCATTATTTTTGTGAAGTGTGTCATAAATCCTTGCAGGTGTGTGATATTGTTAAAATACTTTCTGGGCTTACATTTTCCTCTTCAAGGCTCATGGTGTTCAGGCAATATTTCATAATCTGATATCCAGGCAATTACGAGAGTCTTTTTAGTTTGTATAATGTCATAACATATTTCATGAACACTATTCATTATTGATAGACCTGGGTAATTATAGCGAATATTGTGTATTGTTTCAAGAGAAGTAGAGAATATGACAAAATTGATATTTCTGATTTTTGTGACATTTTGAAGACTGAATTCAGGTTTTTAATTTCAATAGGATCATTCATATGGTTATAAGTTGCCAAGTTTTCGTTATTTGTAAACTCTGTAAGGTTTTCTTGACCTTTTTTGTTCTGTAAGACGGCTTCTGCATAATTGTTTGAGTTAAACTTGTTGACAAAGCCACATGCAATTGAGATTTCTATTTCATAAAGGTCTGTAATCATTTGATTATTTGATATTAAAACATTTATCTAACCCTCTTGAGAAGTTGAAAGTTGACTGTTTACCTAATAAATTAAAAAACGTTATATGTATTGGAAAAATGTGTTTTCAAAAATCCTTCGCTTGACGAGTCAAGCGTAGTTTTTAACAATAATGTAAGATCCGTCCAAACTCAATACTGCAAATATATTGGACGGAGACAATGATGAATAAACGAGCACAGCGAGCCCTGGTGTGGCATGCTCACCCAAATACATCACCTCATAATAAAGAAACTGACCGAGGTAGTTTATTTGTTTCTTCTAATGTTTACACTTGTCATTTGCTCTCTTTTTCTGTCTCCGCGAGACAAAAATACAATTTGACTCAATGAATATTCATTGTCTAAGTTTCCTTTAGAAAAATATTATTTCGTACTTGAAGTTGTAATTCAGACAATGCACTGAATTAATGTCTAAGCTAACCTGGATCTTTTTGTGCTATTCTCCAGAGAAAAAAAAAGAATTTAAACTTCGAACTGTCGAAAAAATTAAAATCATGTGTTTAATATCTTTGCTTATACTGCTTGTAGAAAAAAAATTGAAATCAGGGACATCAAGGCCAAATTATTTCTTAAATTCGTACGATTTGACGTTAAATGATTCTAACGTTAACCGTTTATGTTGTTTTAAAGACTTTTTTCTCTTTAAAATACTGTTCCCAAGCAACCAACACTTTCCGATGAGTTTTCGACACACTGCTGTCAATGGAATGGCTTGTCACTTAAATATAAAAATTATATACATTTGTATAAAACATTATACTTTATATTTGTATAAACGTTTAGACCTTTTTAGTTTAGTTGATATGTCCATACTATACTATTAGTAAATAAGTTTTAAAAAATAAAAATTTCACACATTTATTTTTGTTTCCTGACTTTCAAAGTATTATCAACTCGGAGAATATATCATATACTGTGGTCATCTTAACGAAGTCAAATTATTTTTGTTGCAATGCCATTAATACAAATGTTAAAGTCATGGCATATAAACATGCTCTAACAAGGCGTGGTAATGTAGACGTTTACCGTAGGCATCATGATCTCGATGATTACAAACATTGAGCTAACAGCAGGTTTCTAAACTACGAACAAATGTTTGAGCTAAAGAGCCCCTTGAGGTATCTGGTGTTAAGCGGCAGTTATGTGATGACTTGAAAAAGTCTCGTAAATGTTACGACCGACAAAGAACTCCGATAATTGAGCCTTGCCTGGAGGCATGTGGATTAATGTTGGGCGCTATGAGTTGAATTGCGACTGCGAGTGCCTGTCTCCACGCCCGGGGCATCAAAGCTCAGGCAAGGGGCACGGAGCGCAGACGCTTAAGAACACCATAGCAGGAAACTTATCCAATCTCACGATATTCGTAGTTTTCTTTTGTTTGACCTACAACCCTCGTCCGGATAGATTGACGGGACTCGCTTCCCTTGAACTTCACGAGAACCAGCACAGCATCCTGTCTCTCACCAGCGCCCAGCAGTTAGCGTTGCAACTTCTGGCCGGATCGCAATATGCAAAACCTGTCTCCACTTTAGACCTCGTCGTTTATTCCGACCGCTTCCACTTCTGAGCCCCCGAAAACGTTTCCCGTAAAACTGAAGGGGGCAACTTTTTTCAAGATTCCAGCTGTACCTATGTACTGTGTTCTGCCCCATTCATATGCAAATTTGAATAAAAGACAGGGAGAAAACAACAAAAAATTAATTAAAATTTGAACATGCGAAACAACACTACATGAAATAGCATGACCACTCCATAATGGCTTGAAGTGCTCTGAAGAACATGTAAATATGTTCTTATTCTTTACTAACACTCTTACAGTATTAAAAAATTATATTAAAAATAAATTAAAAGAAAACTTCGTTTTTTAAACTTTTTCGAATATATTCAGAGATGAGCTATGAATTAAACTGTCTACGAGTCGTGATACTTGGGTTTGAAATTCGCAAAATGCGTCCATTCCGTTCTTTTATGCTTCGTTTTAATAATTAGTTTAAAATAATTTAAATAAAATTCTTTGCGAACATTATTACCAATTTTTTTGTGGTACGTGAAAAATGTATATTTTGGCAATAATTTGATTGTTCAATTGTTATCAATATTTGAGTAAAGAGAACACGTAATACAATTTTTCAAAATTATTACAATTTCTTCTTCACAGTTTTTGTTTACGTGGAGCTTAAATGGTATGAAGGGCTTAAGATATTACAAAACAATTTTACCGTTAATCAAAAAACCAAAGGCAAGGTTATATCTTGAGGGAGTCTGGTGTCTTCAGGATTTATAATTTGCCTTGTGCAGCAATTGCACGCAATTCAGCAAGTTGCTGCAACTTTTACTAAGCTACTATTGCTAGTAATAATAATGACAATAATCTATTCACATTCCTGGGCGGATCAACCAAGGGATCCGCGGGATGGGAGAATGAAAAATGAGAAACAAATTTTCAGATATCCAATATATAAAAAGACAATGTTTGCAGGGTTTTTGTTTGTTTTAGGTTCGCGCTTAATACCTTGACGCGCCGTTCATCTGATTGCGTTTAAAACTTTGTCGAGCTTCTGTTTGCACTTCCTGGAAGACTATAGGCATAGTACGATGGGACTGTCATAGGCCTGCGCACATAGACGCGCGTTGCTGATTTTATACAGACTCAAGGGCCCTGATCAGGGCACTTTATGCGACGGCAGTGTCTACGCAGCCCCCGCACACGGAAGTTAGATTATTAAGACGTCTTCATTGCGTATTCTGCCCTTACGATTGCGAAATTTCTCCCGCGAGAAACAGATACAGAGAGAGGCAGAGGAAGAAACAGAATTACAGAAAGAGAGAGACAGAGAGAGACAGGGAGAGAGGCGAAAAGACACATAGAGAGACGGAACTACACTCGCGAGAAAACCTTTCGCATATTAAATTTTTTGCAGTGCAGCGTAAAACGTGATTAACAATCACGTGACCAATATTATGTGACGTGTAATACATTGCAATAGCGAAACATTGGACACTCTTTTTCACCTTCAATTATTTTCACGCAAAATGTCGCGAAAAGTACTCAAGCTTTTGAAAAATTGTACTTGACCTTATTTAAAAATATATTTTCAAAGAACAGATTTCATCAAGGGAAAAATCGCTATCTTTAATATTTTAGTTGTAAAAAGAATCCGAAAACATTTAACTTTTTCAATTTTCGGAACATCAGGGATTTTATTCGTCTGATAGCGACATCTGATAGATCTCTTGCGGAATATCATTTTTGATGAAAATCGGCTGAATGGTTTTGCCATTAGAGTCGCTCACAGACCGAGACACTGACAGGTGGGCGGACAGACAGAGATTTTGCCGTCATTGAGTTTTTGGGTATCAACGACCCACAAGACATGGATTGTGGTTTCACCACATATTAGAGGATTGTTTTCTAACTTTACTTTTGTTTTAGCAGAGCCATGTCATAAGAGTTTTTCTGCCAAAATTCGCTTTTATCGCGTAGCATTAGATAACTATCCCTCTACTCCGTAGCGAAAAAGCCGTTTTATTTTAACATTTACTAGTTTTATTTTGATTGTTAATGTTCTTCTTTTGAATCAACTTAATATAAAAAATGTCATTCGATTCAAATGAAAGTAAATTGAACATTTTTTCAAAAGTGACAAAGTATTAAGGGTCTGAATTTAAGGCTACAATTCTATACCCTAGTCAATTATATTTGTTTTTGTTTGCCTACTATTATTATTATTATTATTATTATTATTATTATTATTATTATTATTATTTCATTTGTCAGTTAATTCTTAACTAATGTCCTGTAACATAAAAAAGATGAACAAAATAACACAAAATAGTTTTCCGAAAAGTAGCACGCAACCTGCTCAAGAATAAGAAATAAAATACATTCGATAAATAACACTGTAATAAATAAAATATTTTAACAAAAACGTCTTCATGAATACTGCCATAACCTTCTACTACAGTATATGTACAGTTAAGTACAGATATTTAGATGCCGAGAATATCAAAAATTTGCCTTTCTATACCGCAACACGAGAAAGCAAATATTTAATGGCGGAAGGTACTTTCTTTGGAGCCTTGAAATCGCACGTCAAATTTATTGTAAACAGAGATGCAAGGTTTACGATATTCGATCCGGTTCGTGCTGTATGTGAATAAGGGAATAACACCATCCAAATACGTTGCGTTGTTTTTCTGGATTTTGTAGTACGTATCTCTCGAAATTATAGACATCTCTTACACGATTGAAGATTGCATTATTTTCTATCAATCTCTTCGTGGATTGGAAAGCAGTTAAATATTATAAATTAATAAACACAGACACTCTGAAATTAAATTGAGAAACTTAAATCAAGGAAACGTACTGTATTGAACAACTGCGAGAGTTACTTTGAAAACGTGGGAGCAACAATACTAGTTTTCATATGCGTACTTTTTTTACAAGTTAACTATTTAGTAAAATAGCATGATAGGAATTCTGGAACTCAAGAAAACGTGGGCAGATTAAGCTTTTCCCCCACACGTCGTAAGGTGATTTTATTGTCCTTTTTGTCTTTAATTAAATAAAATTGAAAACATTTCAATACAACTTGCAAATCGAAATACGCTGCATATTCTTCTCACACAATCTCATATCCACAGCATGATTCTCAATTTATCGGTGTTACAATTTATTTGTATCACAATTTATTCCTGTTCAATGGCGAAGAACATTAAAGCCTATCCGTTCAGTGAACGAAAGTCTCACAAGCACGAAATTAAAAGACGCCATTGTCATGAAATGAAAGACGGCACTAAACCTAAACAGGCACATTCGCATTTCAGAAGAAGAACACCTACGTTTTCGTGAGTTCCTTCTGTCGTTCTGCACTTTATGCTCCGATTCCGCAGCGTCATGAGTTGATTCGTGATCGGAGACAGATGAATGGATAAGACCCGTATCCTGAACCACCCACCAGAGCAACTCACGTAGGGTCTAGTGGGATCTGAGGTCAGGAAAATATCAGATACGACAAAACAGACACACGCAAGCACACACGCAGCACACACATACCCGCGCCCACCAAACAATCAAATGTTCATAACCCGCTGCCGTACGGATCCAGACGACTGAATACACGTACTAAGCCCTGTGGTTATCCAGGTGGGCACAAGAGTATATTTCGTTTTCTAATATTTTTGAATAAAGAACGGTCAAGTTTTGCTTCAATTACAATATATATTACCATTTATGTCATTTCCTGTTCAATCGTAATCAGATAAAAAAGACCAATCTGACTCGTAGTTTCCCCTCGCAGCAGGACGCTCCGATTCCGCTCTCCGGCCTTGTCTTCAACAATGACCTTAGACGAACAAATCTGAACCTTTCGGATCGCACTGGCCTCGCTTCGTTGTAGCACAAGACGCGCGTTGTGCTGGGGAGAAAAAGAAAATGATTCGACCGTGACCTTCTGTCGTTTCCGCCCCTCATTGTATCTAATAAGCGATAAGCTCATCTCACTATGTAACGTCTATGTCATTAGTTACTAAACGAGTGTAGATTCCTTCCTTGTGTCTGGTCCTGAAAAATGTTAGGAACAGAAAGGCAGTGAAATAATAATTTTATTATACATTGTACATTCTGAACAGCTAATAAAAACGTTATACTCAGCTAAATATTGTCAATTAAAATACAAACAATAGTAAAGTAGTAAGCGGAGTAGTTTATGATATTAAGGAACTTCAATTCCAAGTTGACGCTAGTGTCCATTGTTGAAACTCTGACGAGAGGAGACATTGGTATTTTGCAAGTGGCTAAGAATTAATAATCGTCATTCGAAATCAATGAACGTTAAGAATCCGAGACTACTGCGCTGTACACTCCTTGGAAACTCTCATCGCGCACCCAGCAGCCTCATGTGAACGCAACCAGCTGATGCGAGACACACGGACATTTAATAAAAACACTTGACGTTATAACGCTAAGCAGTGACTTAATATTGTTCTTAATATATTTAGCGTTTGCAAATACATTCTAACGCTGGAATGTTCCAACATCATAATTATTTCATTCCAGGATCTATAATCGCTGGTCGCTGTGTGATATAAGAGGCGGTGTTGCAAACTTCATCTTTCTGCTCACCTAAAAATTGCTAACAATTATTTTGAAGAATTAGCAAGCCGTTCTTGAGACAATACTGAAAATGTTGAGGCTTCATGACACGTTCCCCCCCCCCAAAAAAAAATATCCTTTTCAAAAACAAGCCTCGAATTCCTGTAAATCGATCTAGAAATTTCAATTTTGGAGAAAATTACCTGAACGGTTATGCGCTAGTGTTAAACACACATATACTGACTGACAGACACTGACAAACACTGACAAACACTGACAAACACTGACAAACACTGTACACGTAGGCTTCCGCGGCTCGAGTCCATTACTTCTAGGCTGTCCGGGTGACGCCGCGTCGTTGGCAGATAGGCCGACGTTTCGCCTGTCATGTCGCAGGCTTCTTCAGGGTACTGACAAACACTGACAATCACTGACAGGCACTGGCAAGCACTGAAGGACTTTGACAGACACTGACGGACAGACGAACAGACGGACAGACAGACAGGCAGGCAGACAGGCAAAAGTCTGACACGTAGACAGACTGGCAGGCGCGCAGGCAGGCAGACAGACAGACAAACATACGTTTTGCCGTCAATGGATTTTTCGGTATCAATGACACAAAAATAGATTCTGAGTACTACACGTGTTAGAGGAAGTAATTTTCTATTCATATGTACGAAGAAGATTTATCCACCTTTTCATTACCAGGAGCCGACAATGAGAGTCTTTCTGTGGAATACTTCCCGTTTGGTGCATGATTACAATGTTTTCTCTTCTACGTAATGCGAGGAAGTGAACTGCTTATTAATCATTATTTGTCCCATTGAGTGAATTGAGTTCTGTAGATAGTTCTTACAGTGATTATTTATTAATGACGTTAAGAAAATTACCAAAAATGTTCTTAACTACGGCAAGTAGTGTCACACTACTTCCTAAACTAGTAGACAAGGAACGAATCATAAAATGCTATCTCTGCTGACAACTAGACCTTCCGCCGGGCACACAAGGACGCCGCGACGTGCGCCATGGTAGCGTGAGCGCGGCCGAGGAGACTGGCGATTCGACGGGGTGTGCGCTCCGCCATCGACGCCCACTTCTTCCACCTCCGCCTCCACTTGCTCCGGCCGCTTCGGCTGCCCGTGGAGCGAACGATTCGGACCAAGCATTATATATTATATTTATATAATTTATATTTATATAATTTATATACTTATTTAATTTAAATTTTAATTGCAAATGACCTGAATATTAGAAACGAATTCCTGCAAAGTTGTGCTATTATGCATAACAAAAAAACATTTTATTAAATTTGCCGATTTTTTAATATTATTAAGTAAAAACATCTTAATGAGTTATTTCCATGTTAAATAAATATGTAATCTTTATGTACTAAATGCATTGTGTCCGCTCCAGGAAGCGAAGGAGCTGCGGCTGAAGAGGCGGTTACTAGTTCGCTTTCGTCATGGCCGTCGTAATGGACTCCAAGCACTGATCTGTGTTAATGTACCTCATTGCGCCACATAAGTTGGACAGTAAAATTCTCTATATTGATTTAAGTTTTTGAAATACGGTTCGCGCCAATTTATTTTCTTGTTTGCAACATTCGCATGACGTTTCCAGAACTTCGATTTTAACTAATTCGTTTTACAGCGTGCAATATACAACAAAAATAACTGTAAAAAAGAAATAGGATTTTATAATGATTTAATAATATTGTTGCATAAAATATAGGACAGCTCTGCCATGATAGAAAATTATGCAGTTCTAGATATTTTCTTTGTTTATTTTCAGTGAAGGGCAAAATTCACAGTCTGAGAGCCTTGTCCCCTTGACACCCTCACAGCTGTTGATAGGAAGCACACCCAGCCGTGATGGAAATACATGGGTGAGTCCCTCCGGCATACCGATTTTTGCTGGTTCTGCGCATCACCAGTTTGCGTCACGTGCCACGTGACCACAGCAAGAGTAGAGAAACATTTTGAAAATGGTACAAAGTGCCAATTTTTAGTGGTAACCAATTAATTTAATACGATAAAGTGCACAAGATGCAATATTGGTAACGGAGTAACCAAGGGGCGGATCCAGAGATGAATTTTTTTTTGAAGGGGGGGATTTGTGTGTTTTTATTTGAATTTATTAATAATATTTTAATTTTGTTAAAATCCTATATATATATATATATATATATATATATATATATATATATATATATATATATATATATATATATATATATATGATTTCACAAAATATGTCTTAAGCCTGTTCTACTTTTTCGTTACTGGAGGGTGGTAGGATAATTCTGGCTTCATATGCGGTTTTAGCGCATCAACATACATGGAGAATCATGTGTAAAGTCTTTGGACCTGACAACAACCCCCGGAAACAAAAAGAAGTTCACGGTGTTTCACAATTTCAAGGTGACAACTCTTTTGTGTCTGTGTAGTTACTGAAAAATTGGGGGAGGGGGGAATTATCCTCATCCTCCCACCCTGGATCCGCGTCTGTGTAACGAGGTGATAATTTTTGGAATTTGGCTACATTTAAAATTCCCGCTAATGTTGGGAAACAAACTGATGTCTGAGGCTTATGGGCTTCAGCCAATGCGAATCGGATACAGTGCGCAAGAGCTCCCCTTGTACCCAGCATTTCAGCGATCATTCTTGGTGATCGCGTGATTCGTGGTGATTCACGTGAAGGTATCGATTCACTACCATAAAAATGGAGAACGATGTGAATCTTCGTACTAATGTTGTCTTATACCTATAATGAAATAATTATATGAGTCGTGATGATGATGGCTAAGCCATCGAAAGCTGCTATTGTAATAAATAATATTGTTGGCAATGACGACTCATATAATTATTTCATTGTAAATGCCAACGAAAACTTACCACAATACCGCGGGTGAAGCGATACCGAAGGCGGGGAAGCGGCATCAAATTTGTTGCGTGAAGAGAGGAGACTAAGAGGGGCGACAGTGAGGGATAAGAGGCATAACTGCAACAATCCATTGTCCAGACACAAAGGTCAAAATAGATACACCGATGTTAACGATCACACTGACAGACTTTTTCATTGAGTCATCTATCAAAATTTCAAAACATCGATCATTCCAAAGAACGATATAAAAAAACTGGTGGCATAAGGAATATGATTTGTTTCGATATATCTTTATAATTTGATGAATTAATCGAGATATTATAATGAAAATCTTCTAGCAATTATTCCCTTCTCATGTTTTAAAATGCTGGCTTGTTTTTGCCATTACACACTGAGCTCGATTCTTGTAAGTTTAAAAATCACATTTTTTTATTATCTTACTTACGTTTCCAATTATTTTGAATATATTTTTTCGATTATCGTTGCTTTGAAATTTCAGTGGAATGTAAGTTAAATTCAAATGAACTTAAAGAAAAAAATTATACCAATCATTAATATTTATGTTTTTCCATATGTTCTTTCTGTCAAAGGGTTGCTCTATCCCTCACGACCATCCCCCTGCGTCCCTCTACACGTAACAATCTCGACGCCGGGAAGGCCACCTTCTCTATTGGCGACTGTTGCAATGGGGTGCCACAGGAAATATTGTCCGTTTAAGAAATAATATGTGAGAAAGTCTAATTTTAAACTCAAATTTATTTCAAAATACTAATATATGATGCATCATTGTATTACTCTTCTCATGATCTATCATTGTTTGTGAGAAAAATATATCGTTCCATGTAAAATGTCAAAGATGATTAAATTTCTCCACAAATAAAAATAATGTAAACGATTTCTCTATGGCATGGTACTTGCTCCATGATTCCGCAATGTTCAGCTGCATTTCTGCATTTCGATATCCCATACCGTTTAGACGTTATGGGGGTGGCCCATAGTTGGTGGGACATCCTGTATTGAGAAATTTCCCAACTTCCATTGAAAATTATACTTGTAATAATAACTGTCATTTAAATCCCACATATTTCCAATCACCATAACAAAGTAATATACATCGTTCTTCTTTCCTTCATTCTTTCTTTCCTCCGTTCATTTTCCTTTCTTTCATCATTTCTTATTTTTTTTATTTTGTCTTTTCGTACTTTCTTTACACTCTTTTTATTTCTTTTACCCTTTCTTACTTTATATATCTCTCCCTTTCTTTGTTTCATCCTCTATTTCCTTTCTTTCTTCATTTCGTTATTTTTTCTTTCGTTCTTTTTCTTGTCCTTCCGTTTATACGTTCTTTCTTTACCCAATTTTATCTATATGTGCTAAATATACAACTTCAGAATACATTTTTTAAAAATCAAATCCTTTGAATATATAATGCGAAATCATATCGATACCGGGACCAGCTGCACAAAGAAGCTAGCGGTTTCCTTTGGCCTATAATCTTACATCTCCCTTCACAATCAACTACGAGTTAGGTTCCTCTCTCCCAGCTTTCACGCTTCTGACGTCTTACCATCCATCAGCGGTGTCATAAAACTGTTTCGAATGCGCTCCGATACCGTATTTGAAATGCCGCATTTGAAATTCCCAACCGCACTGTCAGTTCACTACATTTTCAATCCTTTCAAAAACATATTTGAAGTTACGGCAAACTATATTATGGGATCGTAATATGGGATCATATATTAGGATCATCTATTGCATGGTCTGAGATTATATTCTATTAAGCATCTGTGGGATTTTTGTGATGATCACTTTTGATCCACGTGGGCACGAAACCAATTTCCTTCCAGGTTTTAAACGTCAACTTTGAAATATATGTAAACCACATAATCGTTAACAAAAATTTGAAAATTGTTTTGGATTTATTATTATCAGCACTACAATACAATCAGTTTAACATCGTTGAGCCCCGCAATAGCATATAAATGCATTATTAAGGGAAACTCTGGAGCCTAAAACTTAAATTTAATTTTCATTAATGTTTTTGACAATTTTTATAAATTAATAAATTTATATTACAAAAAATAAACATGAACATGGATTTACCAAAAGACATTATTGCATTTCTGGTATGGCAAAAAAAGAAACTTTCGTCTTTCTCGCATACACTGGGAATAAATATGAAAAATCAATTCGTGACCTCCAATATAATTATGTTAAAAATTGTGGAACCATTTCAGACAAATTTTCAAGTGTTTTCGCCGTTATATTAAACGCGGCTGAAGGCAATCTCATATCAAAGCAAATAAACGCGATCAAATCTAAGGGATACCCGCGGACTTCGGATACAGGATAGTTGAACTGTAACCACCCGGGAAAAAATGAACGTCACTACTAGTGATTTATTTATTTATTTATTTATTTATTTATTTATTTATTTATTTATTTATTTATTTATTTATTTATTTCTTTATTTATTTATTTATTATTATTTATTTATTTATTTATTTGATTTATTTTATTTATTTATTTATTTATTTATTCTATTTATTTATTTATTTATTTATTTTATTTATTTATTTATTTATTTATTTATTTATTTATTTATTTATTTATTATTTATTTATTATTTATTATTTATTTATTTATTATATTTATTTATTTTATATTTATTATTATTATGTATTGATTTTATTATGTGATTTTATTATTTATTTTATTTAATTATAATTTTTATTTTATTTATTTCATTTATTATTTATTTATTTAGTTATATTTATTTATTATTATTTTTTATTTATTTATTTATTTATGTTATTACTGTATTTATTTATTTATTTATTTATCTTATTTATTATTATTATTATATTATTTCTTATTTATTATATAAGTATTTTATTTATTCATTATTTATTTATTTATTTATTTATTTATTTATTTTTATATTATTATTGTTATTGATTTATTTATTTAATTATATTTATTTATTTACTTTATTTACTTTATTCTATTCGCGAAATATATCACAACGAGCTGTGTGGAGCCTTGACCGCAGCTGGCAGATAAGCTGCCGAACGACCTACCGAATGGGTTCGCTCTTTCTCTTCAGGAAACGAGGGATGGCGTTGCCCTCATCCTGAAAGTCTCAAACAGAAATCAGATCTTACAAATAAGCTCCTCAGAATAGCATCAATATCCTTTGATATGTAAGCAAAAGAGATACACGAAAGACATATCCACTGTATCCATCCTAACATTCAATACATAAAATAATTCACACGTTTGTTGAAAATTCTACTCAGTTTCCGTCTGGATATCACACAATAATTTTTAATGCAAATCCCAATAAATCTAGACATTTCAATCGCGAGCAAAATCACCGGAGCGGTCGGAGCGGCGTCGGCAGCGGCGGACTTACCGGTCGGAGGTCGGAGGTGGTCGGAGCGGGAGGGTCGGAGCGGTGGGTCGCGGTCGAGCGAGGCGTCGGAGGCGGGTCGGAGCGGGGAGTCGGAGCGGGTCGGAGCCGGGTCGAGCGGGGGTCGAGCGGGTCGGAGCGGTCGAAGCGGGTCGGCGGAGCGGTATCCGGAGCGGCGTCGGAGTGCCGAGGCGGGTCGGCGGTCGGAGCGGGTCGGACGTCGAGCGGGTCGCGGTCGGAGCGGGTCTCGGAGCGGGTCGGAGCGGGTCGAGCGGTCGGGCGGTGTCGGAGCGGGTCGGAGCGGGGTCGAGGCGGTCGGAGCGGCGAGCCGGGTCGGAGCGGGTCGGAGCGGGTCGCGCTAGCGAGGTCGGAGCGGGGTCGGAGGGCGGGTCGGAGCGGGTCGAGCGGGTCGGAGCGGGTCGGAGCGGGTCGGAGCGTCGGCGTCGGGCGGAGACGGTCGAGCGGACGTGTCGGAGCGGGTCGGAGCGGGTCGGAGCGGGTCCGCAGCGGGTCGGCAGCGGGTTCGAGCGGGTCCGGAGCGGGTCGGAGCGGGTCGGAGCGGGTCGAGCGGTCGGAGCGGTCGGAGCGGGTCGGAGCGGTCGGAGCGGGTCGGCAGCGGGTCGGAGCGGGTCGGAGCGGGTCGGAGCGGTCGGAGTAACGGAGCGCGTCGGAGGGGTCGGAGCGGGTCGGAAGCGGGTCGGAGCGGTACGGAGCGGGTCGGAGGCGGGTCGGAGCGCGGTCGGAGCGGGGTCGGAGCGGGTCCGGAGCGGGTCGAGGCGGGTGCGCGAGCGGTCGAGCGGGTCGGAAGCGGTCGAGCGGGTCGAGCGGGTCGGAGCGGGTCGGAGCGGTCGGAGCGGGTCGGAGCGGGTCGGAGCGGTCGGAGCGGGTCGAGCGGGTCGGAGCGGGTCGGGAAGCGGGTCGGACGGGTCGAGCGGGTCGGGCGGTCGAGGCGGGGTCGGAGCGGGTCGAGCGTGTCGGAGCGGGCGAGGTCGGAGCGCGGGCAGGTCGGAGCGGGTCGGAGCGGTCGAGCGGTCGGAAGCGGGTCGCGACGGGTCTCGGAGGGGTCGGAAGCGGGTGTCGGGATGCTGGTCGGAGCGGTCGGAGCGGTCGGAGCGGGTCGGAGGGGTCACGGGTCGGAGCGGGTCGGAGCGGGTCGAGCGGGCGGAGCGGGTCGGAGCGGGTGGAGTGGGGCGGAGCGGGTCGGAGCGAGTCGGACGGTTCGGAGCGGGTCGGAGCGGGTCGGAGCGGGTCGGAGCGGTCGGAGCGGGTCGCGAGCGGTCGAAGCTGGTCCGTCAGGGGCGGGGTCGCGCGGGTCGGAGCGGGTCGGATGCGGGTCGGAGCGGGTCGGAGCGGGTCGGAGCGGGTCGGAGCGGGTCGGAGCGGGTCGGATGACTGGTTAGGATATAAAATATATTTATTTTACTCAATGGAATTCGTTCCTTATTGCAGTCTAATGTGATGTAATGTACCTCTCGTGTCAAATAAATGCCCCGGAAACGCCGCGTAGCGTCGTGCCATCAGAGTCCACGCCGTGCCCTTTCGCGCCCCGTGCCCTAGAGCAGGGTTCGACGCGCGCCGCCCCCCGCGGAGCGAAAGCAGCTGGGCAGGTAGCGGCGTCCACAATGCCGAGATTACGGTCGTGGAGACCTGTTCGGTGTGGAAACAGCCACTTAAACGGAACTCCGACCGGCTAACGTTCCGCGGTTATGAGTGACCAAGGAAAGTAAGAGTTAAGGACTGACCGCGTACTGTATTTGGATTAATTCTTCTCGGTTCGCTTCTGTTCGCTGGGTCTTTACCCAATTTCACGCCTCGTTAACGAGTGAATAATCGTGTAAACATGAGGTAATGTGGAACAGCGTTCCGCTGTCGACATGAAATGCTCAGTTGTGCGTATGTCTTGGTTTGTAATGGTTGAGCCGCACCCGTAACGTCTTTGTTCGTGGAGATGTTTGTAACACAAAATCAGTAGTTAACTCGAACATTTGACCAAATAACACGGCCTCCCGGCTCAAATTCTAATGGAAGAGTTTTTATGCACTACTTCTCTTAGCATTTCAATAAATATTACCCCGAATAAATTTGAAATAACAGGTCTAGGCTTGATATATACTGTAGGATACGATAGATGTGTCTCTGTCTACATTTGCTGTTTACTGGAGGTTAATATCTGTTCGCTTCTGATGATACAAAAAGGTATCATGAATACTTTGCACAAAATTATCTTGTTGTTATTCATAATAAACCCACTCCTTCTCTGTAAATATCTGTTTCTTATATACATGAGAATTCTGATATAGTACGTCACAGTGCTGACACACAAATTCTAATGCATTTTAGTTCACATGACGAGATGGTATGACATGGTATAATGAAGAGATAATAAAGTCAATAATTTATCATTTGAGAAAAGAAAAAACAATAAAAGAAATGCGAATATGATATGTATCGCTATGAAAGTATTGTGTGAGTTATATTGTTTTATGTGGAAATGATTAATTTCATTCTTTAATTTCTCTTTCAGTTATCTATCTTTCAATTTAGGTGAAATTTGCACCACGTGATTTCCTGACCTTTAACGTTGAAGTTCAGTTACGTTATTACAATTATACGCTCATAGTATTTACTAGGGGATATTCGAAACCGGGCAGATATTTCCAGAGACATCTGATTGATCGTGTCTTTGTAAGTCATGGATGTGAATGACAGAGTTTTCAACAATGATGGTGAAATATGAGTTATCTCGCAAAACGGCAACTTAAATGCTGCATCACAGCTTTATAATTTTAGGGAGAGCTCACTAAATTAAACTGTAAACTGAATTAGAAATCGTAAGTGTAATTCGTAGCTTTGGGAATGAGAAAAACCGAAGCCACGATAACGAATCTTTTATGACCATTAAGAAAGGTTAGATAAGTCTGTACGGCCTATGTTAGTACGACAAGAACACCGACTCAATGCAGTTCAATGTATTGCCAAATCATCATCCTACGTGAAGAGGAGGTGTTACATGCGGTTCACGCGAATTTCGCGAAAGAGCTACTTTTCTAAAAAATGTGTCACTGAACCACACGCAAGATGTAACCCTGCTCTCCAAAGAACAAAATGTATGATAATCCTCAGTGTGTACCCGATAATGGATAGTTGCGGTCTGCATGTAATTAATATTTGTAAAAACGCCCTTCCAAGTCCATTTCTTCATTCTTCAGTCATTTTCTTCTTATATTCTTTCAGGTTAACAATAATAATAATAATAATAATAATAATAATAATAATAACAACAATGATTCACCGCACTAAATGCTTTTTCTTCCTCCCTAAGGTGGTCTGACATTGTATTTGTCTCCTACCTCTTCTTTTTCCTTTGTCATAACACAGTTTCTGTTGGCATCGCACAGTTTTATCAGCACTGCTTTCTCAATATATGTATTATACAATTAGTATCGTTTCCTTTTTCTCCATTCAAAGCCCTTTTCTCATTTTCAATGTATGACTGAAGTATCGATCAATAATGGTAGTTCGAGGACAGTTCTGAACGGTGATTATCTCTAATACTTCAGAGAATACGACTTCCTTTACGATATTTCATGCGTTTTCATGTATTCGAAATAAAAGAACAAATTAAATCAATGAAATCATTCAAAGACAACCAGTAACGCTGTCGCCATCACCACCTCCACCACATTAGTGAGCTCCGCTGCCCGTACCACTACACCGCCAACGCACCCCGTCCACCGTACCGCCTCCGCCACCATTCACCTCTAGCTCCCATGACCTCCCATGCTCCACGCAACAACCTTCATTATGCAAACATCGCCACATCCTCAAATTCTGCCTTCCCCACTATACAATTCTTTCAACCCACAAGCCGCTCCTTCAACCCTACAGTACCAACAAACCTCCATTGTTTTATCTATATCTCTCTTCTCCATCCTCTCCGAATCACAAAGCACTCGATCAACACGGTCACTCCTAACACACTGGACATATGTCATCCTGATTCCCTCGCCATTCTGCCCTTCCATAACGCATGTATTGTGTCTCCTAGGCCGCGAAACCATCATCCCGTGAGCACGACCACTTCCTCAAGGCCGCCTGCACCACCAACTCCACTTTCTACATCCTCCCCTCTCCTCATCGTTCTCAGAAACTTCCTTCCATTGCCGACATATATTCGCACGCTACCATATAGACACCCCAGCCCTTCTCACATCCCGCCAGTCCTGACGTCCCACTATTGCCATAACCGCCCTGCCTTGTCCACCCCTGCTTCCCAATCCCATCAATCCCGACCCATATCATCCCATTTCAACCGCCACCTTTCCTCCACCTTCCTTCATTTAACCGCCTTCCTGACATTCCACCGTTTGCACAGCAACCTAACACAATCTAGCGAACACCACCATCTCCACAAATGCCATCACCAACACCACATTGCAGGTACACACGCCGGCCCACCATCTTCCATTGCCTTTCATTGCATGACCCAACACTATTGCGCCCTTTGTACATCACTCCGATCCTAACATCCCCGACCGACACCTCGATCTCTGCTTCAACCGCCACCATGCATTCCTGAACATCCACATTCTGCAGGCCGGCCGCTGTCATTACCGTCCCGTGAACATTGCCAAAATACATTATGCGGCCTCCATTCCCAGCATTACTTTATGAATATAGAAGCTACCACCACTGTACCGACGCCATCACTCATTACTCTACATCATCGATCGCCTCCCAGCCACTTCGAAGACCACTTACACATATCCTGCTTCAAGCGCTAACTCTGTCACACCCATCATTCTTGTATTTGCGCCGCAACCATCTTCTGCAGAATATAACCGCACCGCACCGTCCTCGCAATACAACCTCCACCGCCGCCCCACTTTCTCTGAATCCGAACGTACCCGCGCACAGGTCACGGCCACCTTCTCGCGCTCCGTCTCGACCGTTTCCAGCCTCCCGGCCACCGCCGTCACCGTCGCCGGCCTCCAACCGCCGCCTCTGTCGCCGTCTGCTCGTCGCCGCCTCCGCCACCGCCTACGCCACCACCTCCACCGGCACCTCCGCCGCCGCCTCCGCCCACGCTCCGCTCTTTCGTTCCGTCTACTACGCTCCGTCTCCCTCCTCCGTTCTCACTCCTCGTCTCCTCCGTCTCCTCCTTCCATCCATCTCCTCCTTCCGAACTCCTCCTCCGTCTCCTCCTTCCGTCTCTGCCTCTCATCTCCAGGCCGCACTGTCAACGCGTCGCCGCTACCCGCCGCTTCTACCCTAAGCGCCGCCTCCCCGCTGCTCTACCTCCGCTCTCGCGCCCCACTACTGCCGCCGCTCCCGCGTCCCTGCCGCCGCCTCGCCGCCTCCGCCGCTCCGCCGCTCTCCCCGCCTCCGCCGCCTGCGTCTCCGCCGCCGCCCGCCGCCCACGCGCGCCGCGCTTCGCCCAAGCAGTGCGCCAGGTTGTACGACATGTAATAAAGAGAACATTTGAATGTTCCTGGAGCGGCACAGATGATAATCGTATTTCCGGTTGCGCACGCGCAGCCTGCAACGATCGAGCAAGTGCGCGCGCAAGCGATGGTGGGGGGTAATCTGGCGGAGAGGAGGGGGGTCTGAAGAAGAAGGAGAAAGCTGACAGGGGCGGATAGGGATCTTTACCCCAAAGTGTGGAATGTGTATAGTGTATGTTTATAGGAATAGTTTAGTTTGTAAGCAATTAAGCTCTTCCCGTAACTGCACAAGCCAATTGGCTGCAGGTTTATATTCATAATGTACCCCAGATAAAAAAATTCTGCGCCTCTCCAGGGAACTGCGAGGGGGAAAACTGAAGCGGGTCTGTGGATGTGAGGAGAGCGAGGAACAGGGACAGACATTGGAGACAGACGGTGAGGAGCAGAAGGAAGACGAGGGGGTGCAAGGGAGAGGAGAAAGCACAACTGTGGGGAGGGGAACGTAGAGGTATGAAGGGAGCCAGAGAATGACGTCGAGAATGATGAAAATGGGAACTGTAAAACGTAGGGAATGACATGGGTGGTAAGCGGGCGTGAGGGCAAAAAAGGCGAAGGGGCGGCGAAAGCGATCGGAAAGATGTGGGGGAGCGATGGGCGGAGAGAGTGGAAGGCATGAGAGGCCATGCGGGAGACGGGAGTTGGCACCTGGAGACGAGCATCAGTGACAGGGCCAGAAGCGGGGAACAGTAGGGGACTAATTATGCGGCGAGCAGTCAGAAGTACAGGGTCGGTAAACAGGTTCGGGGGACAAGATCACGGGGCATTGTAGGAGGACAAAGGCGGGGACGGTTCATGGGACATGGTAGGGGTATATGGTAGGGGACGAGTCGGGGAATCGGTTCGCGGACTGTGTCAGGGACAGGGTCGGGGAACAGGGTCGGGGGACCGGGTCGGAGGACCTCCTAGGAGGCAGTGAAGGGGGTCATGGTTGGAGAAAATAGAGGCGGAAGGACGGAGCAGAGTCTCAGATAAACGGGGAAAAAGAGGGGCTACGGAGAAAGCGAAAGTGATTGGCGGAGGCGAAATGGAGGAGCGGGAGCGGGGAAGCAGCAAAGTCTGTAATGGGTACTGAGCCGGGGTCTGGGGCGACAGCGGGGATCTCGGCGTGGAGTGGTTAACCCTCGGAGAGCGTTGGTGGTTGACCCGCGGAGATGGTACGCGCCGGCCCTTCTGATTTGTTGCAATAACAACATTATCAAAGCATCTAAATTATGTCCGTAGCACTCAATAAATTTCGCCGTAGCAATGGCGAAAATGCTCTCCGCGCTCGACGTATGGAAGCGCCGAAGCGACCCGCGGCCGTTTAATTTACGAGTCGCGCTCCGCGTGAATCCATCAAGGCCGGAGGAGCTGCCAGGCGCTCAACATGATTCATTATCGAGGCGGCACTTCTAATGCGCGGCCAATCGCGCGGAGATGCCGCAGTTGGACGGGCGGGCGGGGCCGCAGATGTATCGCGCGCGGCGCGTCCCTTCATGTGTTGGCGACCGCAGATCGTCCGACGCGGCGACGGGCATGTGGGGTTGGGTGGTGGGTGGTGGATGCTGGGAAGTGGTGTTCGGCTTGGGTATGGGATGGTAGGTGCTGCTGAGTGATAGGTGGCGTGAGGGGAATGGGTAGGCTTTGAGTTGGTAAGTAGTGCGTTAGCGGCGGTTTGGAGGTACGCTGTAGGTGGGTAGTGAGTGGGCAGTGGGAGGGGTAGGTGGGTAGTGAGTACATGGTTTTAGTGAAGAGGGTAATTAGTGGTTATTTTCTGGGTAAAAGATTGGTGGGGGAAGAGTAGTAAATGGTTGGTTAGTTGATAGTGTGGGTGAGGTGGTAGGTAGTATACGTGATAGGTAGATGGTTGGTGAATGGTCAGTAAGCGGTTGGTTCGCTGTGAGTGGTTAGAGCCGTGGATATGACGTGGGTGATGAGAGGGCAGTGAAATTTTAGGCGATGAAAGGGTAGTGAGACAGATTTGTGTGAAGTGTGAAGAGATTTGGATAGAAAATGTGTTTCATTTGAAAAAGTATTTTGTTAGTCGTCAGTCGTATTTGTGTAATTTAAAATAAAAAGCAATCAATAAGGGAACAACGCTTTTAACGAAACATATGTAGTGTTAGGAACCGATTGTTTGGGATAAAATGTTATATATAAAACAACCTGTAGACCTAGTAACGAGATAACTTCGCAGGATTATTGTTTTTTAAAACAGAATTACATATTTACTAATCCTTAAAAAGGTTCTTAAATGTCACTTGTTTGTGAATCCATATCCCGAAGTAAACACCCACACTAATTGGAAAGCCCCCTTATAAACCCGGAACCTGGTGTAACAAATGCAAGAATGCTACCGGAGCCAGCACCCAGGAGCTTAACTTGAGATAAGATTAACCCACATGTCGCTAAGCCCTCTCGCTACTTTTAAATTGCTCTCTCAAGAATTCTTGAGGTGAGCAAGTGGTGGCTATTCACTCTGCGTGTGACGTCTAGTGAAAATAAAGCTACATTTACTTTTCAGTAGCAATCAAGAACCACTTCTCCATTCGCACTTACAATCACATGGAAACTGAACGAATCTTAGGATAGGGATGAGGATTACCAATGAGAAATTACATATGTAATTCACGCTAGTAATTACACATTCGAACAAAAAAAATTAAGAAGAAAATTTAAGGCCACCAAGATTAAAACTGATTTTCACTAATAAATCAGTAGTCAGATATAAATGTAAAAACGGTAATATGGCTGAATTTGGAAGCAAGAAGTAAAAAACAAAAAAATTCTGAAAAGTCTTTCAAGCATATAAAAATCAAACGCTTACTTCGTTTAAATTAACGTAGCTCTTGACACAATAAAATCAATGATTCAGCAATAATTTTTTTAAAACTTTTAATACAATGCATTTTTAGTATCTATTATTTACCGACAATATACCAAAGATCAGGAACACATGATTATTCATCGACAGAAAAAAAACAATGTACGTCACAATGTGTATGCTAACGATAGTGGCGGCAACTGTTTGATTAGCTCGGACAAATATAGTGAACAATTCTGTCGAGTCACGCGGACCTTAAGTTAGTACAAAATAATGAAGTTGCTTTTATAAACACATGTGAGTATGTATATCCTTAAGAAATTACTCTTAACCTACCCCATATGTTACTAACGTAGTCGATTAAGCATAAGGAAGTCACATTCATTGTACTTCACAGTCTGAACACTAACGACACTTGTTAGCCCTTGACAAATATTTGATAATGAATTCCGTTGAGTCACATGGACTCAAGGTTAAAACACAATTCGTTCGACGGATCCGTGTGGTGGATAAAAAAACTACTCGGCATCATGGAGCAGACGCAGACAGTAATAGAGTGATCAAAATTGTAAGCACTTCCGTTTGAAGTGGCATGCCGAAGGCACTTTTAAAGAATATGTAGTAACAGAATTTACAGAAAACATTTTGAAACTTATCAAAATGTCATATTACCTTGTGTTCTTTATTATGTTATGTTACATAATCTTTACCATGTAAAAGACCCCCTGACAGAATCTTTTCCAAATGGTCGGTTTCGCGTTGTATAAAGTAGTAGTTGCATAGAGCTTGGCGTGGAAGGGCGCTTGTGTAGAGAGAACAGCACACCGCGATTACCTTGGCCTGTCAGGATCTCGCATTCGTGACACAATTGTGGCGCTCGTTGCGTCGCTATTTAAGTGGTGCGCTGGTCAGTTTCGCCGCACGATCTTCTAACATGCCTGAGCCGACCGGCCTGTGCACCATTAAACTCGCATTGGGGGACGTAGTATATGTTCCCATTGCTGGCCGGTGAATCGATAGATCGTAACAAACAATCGAGTTAACAACGGAAGTGGGATTACACTTTGCAATTTCGCATAATTGCAGCAGGTAAATATTCTTGATCCAGACGATGTGAAGTACATGTGATAGCTCAGAGGCAACATCCCATGGAGCTGCGTCGATTTTTCGCCACTCTCCTCAGATAATGGCCGGCTACTGTGGTTGGTAGTTTTGTCTTGTTTCTCAGTTCACTCTCATTAATTTAAATCAAGGTAAAATAATTACCTTAAAGTAAATTGCTGGCATCTTGCCTCAATATTATTGTAAAAATGTTGTTTGTTCAACACCCTAAAAAATTATGTAATAATTAAACAAGAAGAAAATAAAATTAAAATGTTCTCTATGAAGCAGATGCGGGGATTGTACCTTACTCAACTGGTCAAGGACTGCATGCAATCCTCCCTTCCTCATTCTTCAGTCATCTTGCCCACTAGCACTCACCTTCACATCTGACAGTTTTGATCGTCTAACTCGGCACTGGGTTCCGACTATGGCTACATGTTTGCAGGGAAACTCGCCTACAATCATATCCTGCATTTTTTCAAATTTTACTATAAAAATAGAACTTAAGTTCATTTTATTGTCTAATCAATAACTGTTTTATACACTGATAACGATGAGACCGTCTGTAGAGTGGTATGCAGAGAGTAAGAATGGTATTCATTGTTAGATAAAGCAATTATGAAAGTTTCATAAACAGCGGAAACGTATCGTACGAGGAGGAAAACCAACATCAACAGTCTACGTGTCCCTGTGTTCCACTGAAGACCACACCGCATGTTCAATTAAATCGAGTATCCCGCACTACCTGGCCACTTTTTTCCGAAACACTTAAACACTGTAAGAGACCAACATTACGATGTTCAAGGAAAAATCCGAGTTTTGCGCAAGTCGCGCGCGCCCCTGTGTGTGGCCTCCGACCGCCTTCAAATACCTCACGAAAATTTCGAGGAGAAAGAAGACGTACCGACGAAACGCGTGCTGGACTCGCAAAAAGCGCCGAGCGCAGCTTCCACCGTTTGCCTGAAAATTAGCCGGCGCAGTTGCTCCAATTTGTCCTTCCGCCACGGCCCTCGTGGCCACCGGCAGCCTGCGGCTTTTTGCGGTGGCGGCGACGACGGCGCGAGCGAATCGGGCGATGGGTGGCAGCGTCGGCTCCAGTGACATTGGCGGGCCATTGGCGGGAGAGGCAACTGCGGCGGCATTTTGTGGTGGTGGTGGTAGTGGTGGGGTGGTGATGGGGTTGGCGATGGTGGTAATGGTGATGGGGATGTGATGGAGTGGCGGCGGTGCGAAGACGGCAATGATTGAATGACGCATGAACTGCTAAGGTCATTAGTCCCGTACGTGTATTGTTTTCATGTGGCGGTGATTTTCATCAGCTAGATAGTGAGATCTGGCGTCAGCCTACAGGTCGGCTAGCGGGGCTTCCCAACTTGGTATATCCCACCAAGCGGGACAAGCTCTAAGCTCCCGCCCAATCTCGCGATATGTGTGGTAGTGTAGTGCATGTTAGTCTAAGTGTGTGTAAAAAGGCGCAAGAGTAAGGCAAGGAAGGGGAAGAAAAGATCGCGCGCGATCCGTGATGCGTTTCTTTACTGTTCCGGCATTTGGTTGGTACTGATCGGAGAATCCACGGGAAACTACCGCTCAGAGCAGCCGACCGTAATAATTCTCCTCCATACAGTGGCTGCACCCGACCTAGCTATTTAGCTAGTGTCGAAAATCCTGCCACTGTTGGTACGTGAACCATTGGACCTCCCGGTGTGAGGTATTGCACTGTCATCTATTGACGTTCTGGGCCACTGAAGACGGTATGGTAACGCTGATGGTGAGAGTGGTGTGGGGTCGCCTGCGTGGTTGCCTGCGTGGTCGTCTACGTGGTCGCCTACGTAGGTGGCGATTACGGCAGGGATGACAGTGGTGGTGACAGTGGTGGTGGCGGTCATGACAGGGTCGGTGAAGACAGGCGGACGTGGCGGGAGGGGCCATTAGGGTGGAAGTTGTGGTGGGAACGAAGAGTGTAGGGGTGGGTGGAAGGTATCGTGGGAGGTGGAGGGACGGCCCTGCTTTGGCGGTGCAACGTAGGCGCGGATTTGTCATGGCGGCGCGGCCGCCGCCGCCGCCGCCGCCGTCGACCACCCGCGTCTGCCCGCCCACTGCGTATCGCCTGAAAAGGATCAATTGCACATGGCATGCAATAGGCACATGGAAACTATTGCGGCCTCCGACATTCTAGCGGTAGGTCACCCTCAAAGTCACTAATGCTCCAAAACAAGTGTAAGTAAAATTCCTGGCTTCAGTTCTGTAACAATGACTCTGTATTCTTTGGGTATTTCATTAACATCCACGCAGCTGCTACAATAGCTCAGGATATATTTTAATTGAAACAGAATGGCATTCATTATGTTTCAAACATAACAAATCTTCATTCTTTTATAGACCCAAAAATTATCTTTAAATATTATAATTGAGATTTTTCTTGGTTTATTGACATAAAATGTGTATCCTTACGTGATATTATATTATCGGCACTCGTATATCTTTATTCTTTCGACCAGTCTACAAGGACATACTCTAGTCTCAGATTAGCCAATCTTAAATGTGTACTCATTTATCTCCCGCATACGTCGCATTCAGTTATGACTTTCTACCCTTTCTACCAACTTACGTAGTGAAGGTATTGTCATACTGTGGCAGAAATTGACATTTTTTATAGAAAATATCATATTATAGTGCGGTGATGTACGGTGATGTACCGATGCCCTCTTGCACTCCACATTACCTCAGTCATTTAAGAAACAACAGATCTCCAATAAACTTCTTTGTTGATTTTGAAACGTCTACCTGTGTAAATACATTTGTTTATCTTTAAACAAGTAAAAATACCCAAAATGCAATATAAAAAAACAAAAAATTATGAATATGACTTCTATTATTGTCTTAGGACAGTTGTTTTTAGATTACCATAAGTTTACTTTTTTGGAGATGAGGTGTTTCTGAAAAGACAGATCCATCTTTTCTGTGACATTTTCTGCAGTCGGCTACCGGAGCGTATATCGTCACTCTCCGGAACATACTTGTACCGTACATCACACGCTACAAGTCTTTTCTGTAGGCGTATTCATAACAAGAGACCAACAAAATAGCAAAATAAGTATTTATTTATTTATTTACCTATTCATAGATAAACACAGAAATAAATAAATGAATAGGTAAATAGATAAATATATGTGAATAAAAAAGTCTTAAACATCGTAACACGAATGGGAAATGGACGTTTTGTTAACGTGAATTGGAAGATGGAGTCTCACTTTTTTTTACCCGACATCAGCTCCCCGGCAAATGCTTCCTCTTAGACACGCCGCCGACACTGCGGGCCCTGCTCACTAGTCGTCTTCATCGCAAGAGGTCAATGCGCTGAAAAGACGTTTCCCTGAGTCATCTTGTCGACCAGCAACCGCCGAGTAATTGCGGGCCCTCTCCATTCGAAGCTCACATACACTCGTCACGACTGCAATACGCCTCGTACGAATGTCATCACATCATCCTGTGTATGAGTAGTTGTAATTATCCGACGATCCGCCTTTGAGTATCACAAGTAATTGCCTGCTGTGTTGGCACTGTCAGAGACGTGAATGTGAAATATTGCCTCGTGAATAAGTTGTTTAAACAAGCACATGCAGTTGAACTCTTTAGAGTCTACGATTGTTGTCGGCTAATCGCACATTAATGGCTGCAATTCTATTTCTCAAAGTGGTTCGGAATATGTGATGTGTGGAAGCAATTGTTTCAACAAAATTCATGTTAAGATTAAAGCCGGACAAGCGAAGATTTATTGTTTTATTACAAGGTCTTTCATAAATTATTTACACACCTCTTCGAGATACTTCTAGTAACTAATTTTCAATGTAAAAATGGAATTCGTAAGTTATATGTAACCATAGAATAGTGATATTCAAGTATGGTGATACTGTTTAGAAGTCTTTTTAATTCAATAAATTGTAATGTGTTAAAATGACAAGAATATCTGTTATTTGTGTTGCCCATTATTTAGAGGACAAATGTTGGGATTAGAAATTTTTTATTATGTATAACAAATGTAGTGTTTACTATGTTCTGAGACATTACATATTGCATTTTTGACGTAAGTCAATAGGATATCTGAATTACTTCGAAATTGACTCTTGCAATTCCCCCCTTACGATTACGATTTACAATAGAAAAGAAATTCTTTGATTGTAATACTGATAAGTTATGACTGGCCAAAAATAGTGGCTTAAAAGAAAGAAGCTATCAAATAATAAATTTTCATGATTCTATTAAAATTCTTCATCAATTCATTGTCCTTCTGATATCGTATATTTTCACGCTTTTCAATTTTTTCTTATATCTCCCGTTTGGGCATTTCATCATCTTTGTATTTCTTACACTTTTCTGCTCCTGTCTCTCCCAGCTCTGAAATTATCATTAAGTTCTTGGCTTCGTTTGCTTTGTCGTTTATTCATTTGAGTTACTGCGTTGATAGCTGCAATCCTGATTTCGCAGTATTATTGTATTTATTGATGCTCCCGGGCTCGTCAACTGCAAATGGTCATTAGTCCCGCATGTCCAGTGATTGCTTTATCCCGAGATGTGGAGGTGTTCCTCCCCAGTCGATGATGAAATTCAGCTCTAACCTACACATCGACTTGCGACTTCCGCGTATCTATCCCTGAGCGCGGCACCGCCCCAGCCGGGAGAAGCGCTAAGCTGCCTACTGGTCTCGCGGCATGTGTGTCAGTGTAGTGCAAAGTAAGTGAAAGTGAGTGCGTAAGAGAAGAGGAGGGGACAAGGAAGGAAAAGGGATGACTAACTATATAGCTACTTAGCTACATAGCTCGTGTCGAAACTCCGCCACTCTCGGGACTCCAAACCTAGGACCTCCAGTTCAGTGTGTCTACAGAGACATCGGCAATGTTGGCTTCTGAGCTACCTCAGCCGGTACAGCACTGTTAGAGAGAGAAAGTATTGAATTCGGGCGAGAGAGCTTCTGTGCTTATTAACCATGAAAGTGTATTATTTTGTGTCTGTTTCGCTGATCTAAAATACATTTCATTATTTTAGCTGGGCTGGTTCAATTTGTGTGTACCGAGAATTGACCAAAATGAATGTTGAGGAAGCGATTGAAAACGAATCTGCGAGTATTTAATAGCGTATTTTCTGATTTACTAGTCAATTACAAATAATACACATTCTTACGCAAAACCCCGTTGTTCACTACCAAGATTAACATTTCTTCAGATTCCCTCCGTATACAGTTCAGTATGTGACGCAAAATTAAAAAACAAACAAAAAGAGGGTGGCACAAATAGGCTGCATAAAAGGACTTAATTATTCATAATACATTACTACTCTCTCTCTCTCTCTCTTTTTCTCTCTTTCTCTCTCTTCCTCTCTTTCTCACTCTCTCTTTCTCTCTCTTTCTTTCTCTCTCTCTCTCTTTCTCTCTCTTTCTCTTTCTCTCTTTCTCTCTCTTTCTCTTTCTCCCTCTTTCTCTCTCTTTCTCTCTCACTCTCTCTCTCTCCTCGATATATATAATTCTAATAATTGTAAGACAATTCTTCATATTATAATATGAAAACTTGCAAAATCCATTTTTTATGAAAAACACTTCCCAGTCCACTTGTACAGAATACCACTAATTGTACAGAAAATTCTCCACCACCGAGACTCGAACATAAGAACTCCCAGCAACGAATCATTAGTTGCGAAGTCGCTTTCGGTGCCTGCAGCCGGAAATTCTGTGATCCAATACGTTATTTTTATGAGTATACGTGTGGTCACATATTCTTGGCTAATATAAGCCTCTATTTCTTTCATAACTTTCCCATACGAGTGTGTGTTACAGGTTACGACATCCGGGATATTGGTAAGCAATTACTCGCTCCGACGCTGAGGGTAACTAATACGACCTTCAATCAAGCACCACAAAATATGAAGTTCCGTAAATAAATTGATTCAAGGAACTGCTAAGACAGACCGAGCGTACGCCACAAACATTAAGGTCCCTCATAAATTTCATCAAAACGGGAACCATTTAAAAGGACCGAAAACACATGCTGTTCATTATTCCTTCCATAATACATTCAGGAACTTCGTGGAATAAAAATTCCTGAAGATCAATTTTTTTGTAAAAGTGATGAAGCGATACAACTTTAGGTACATTTTCTTTTTCGGATTCACTCCGAGGAATATTGAAAAAAATTAAGGATTCAACTATTCTTGTTGATAGTGATTTTACTCAGAAATCAGGCCCATTGAACGAATGTGTAATCACTTCTTTTTCAAGCAGGGCGTCTATTTTAACTCTACACAAACAACTTTTCTGGAAATACATACGCATTTAGCTGTATTATCTCGTTTTTCACAGCTTCTAATATATTATATTATACCATTTTCATCATCATTATGGTGTTCAAGAGCTTTTGTTAATAAATGTTCGTACTAAATATAAATCTACATTTTAATAAAATAAGAATCACAGATGTAATAAGAATCACACTGTATCAAGACAACATTTTCTTCAATAACATAGGCAAGACTAGATCAATATATACAGGATAAGTGCACTACATGAGCAGTACAAAGTCAGTACAAAGTTTAGTAATACCGATTTTCATTGCAGAAATTTTTTATTATATCCATGAGATCACGTGTTGAATTGTACCTTACTTCCTTCTATCTTGATTTCAGTTTATTGTTATACACGTTACTCTATTGCTGTTATTTTCTTTTTATATCCGTTTTATCTTCAAATATTGTCAGATAAGAAGCTATTCTTGTCACTTTTCTGTGAGGAGATGCGGTTTCTAGTGATCACTTAAAGTAGACAATGGTCCAACAGGCATTAACGTTCTTGATATGTTCTGTCGTAATATTTGCGACTGGCATATTGATCAAATTGGCTTCAAAATTCTTATCCAGATTTCATTGATCAATCTGTTATGCCTCACAAGTTGACTCCAATGTCATGTATAGTAGGAGTGCAGGTAATCTCATTAAGGAATATATACATACTTTTGTGTACATTAAGAGAGAAAGTAAGTAGAGGGTATAATAATCTTAGTGGAGGCATATTGCATTCGTCGGCGTCATTCTTTTTCTGTCAAGTAGGCATTAGATGATATCAGTGTTGCCTGTAGCATTCAGGTCAATTTCAGTATTCACATCAACTATTCAAAGCACCATATCAGTTTATGGCAGTTTGTTATAAACGACATCTGCCAAAACGTTTCCTTCTTTCTGTGTGTTCTTCTTCTTTATACTTTCTCACCAATTACGTACTTACAAGTACATTGTGCAGAGAAAGTATTATGTTGTGCTGGATAGTGTGGCCCTGATATCCAAAAAGTGGAACAGTCTTGTTCCCACAGTAAATAAATTACTTCTGCTAACACGTCATGTTAGCAGAATCCACGTTTTGCGAGACCCTGAGATGGAAAAAATGGGTTAAGGCAAAATTGTTAAATCTACTTTGTTTAATGTTTTCATCTATGTTAAATATAACCCCATCATTGGATGTATCTCCAATTGGGTATATTATTTACTTCTATTGGGAATATAAATAAAATAAATAAATAAATAAATAAATAAATAAATAAATAAATAAATAAATAAATAAATAAATAAATGGGCGGATGTGATAATTGAGGAGCAGGGGCGCAGACAAGCAGGGAGCAAGAGATGCGGCGCCACCGAAAATACCTGCAGTGAACTTGGTTTGTTCCTCCTAACTTGCACATGGAACGACCGGCCTGTTGGAAGTGGATGGCACATGGATCGACCCCGGCAATGCTGAGGTGTTGAGGTGGAAAGCAAGCGGTCACCTTCACCACTAGATCACGGCTTGCCTAAAACACCCTGGCAGGTCGAGAGCTACACATTTCAGTAGCTTTCGTTTTCGTTGCTGCCGCTGTCGTCCTCCGTACTCAGTCTCATGTTTACGTCACTAGGCGAAGGAGATGAGCCTTGGCGCGAAGAGTCGCGGGTTCGAATTTCGCTCTGAGCACGAATGTCCGTTTTGGACAATAGATAGAGAGCATATAGGCCAAGTCTCCCAACGTTCATAATTCAACTCATTAGATGTTCAAGTTCCTAAATATTATTTAATCAATCACTCAATTGAAGGGCTCAATGAGATATAATCATAGTCATACTCACTCATGAAGTCTGAGGCTTCTGCGGGCAGAGTCATGTGTGTGATCTGGGCTGTCCCGGTGACGCCGCGTCGAAGGCTGTGTTGCCGACGTTTCGACCATCCTGTCGTGGTCTTCCTCAGGGCTGGTATGATATACCAGTATGATATACCAGCTGATATGATACCAGCCCTGAGGAAGACCACGACAGGATGGTCGAAACGTCGGCAACACAGCCTTGGACGCGGCGTCACCCGGACAGCCCAGATCACCCTCATACTCACTCAGTTTTGAGATACACCTCTTTTCGGTTTGACGATATCAATGGACAATCAATGGACAATCAAACTGTTTGTAACGATTATCCTGCCACATGGCTAAAAAATGGAAAACTGAAAAAAATATAGGAACGGTCAGCTAGAAAAACTAAATCTTGAGGCATGCGACTTTATCACACTGACCCATTTATTAAACCTGATTGGTTCAAATTTTCACGAATGAGAGGAACAAAATCTATCGAAAACTGACATATTCCAATACACGTCAGCATAAACCAGTTTACAAAAACAATAACAACCGATACGGCGATGGAAGGCTTCGCGACGAGGACTTCTCCTCTCCATCTCGGCGGCTGCACTCCGCCCCGCACCGCCCGCTGGAAGACGAAGGCTAATATTTCCCCCGCGGAAGGCACGACCATTCCCTTCACGCCCGAGTGATTTCCTGCGCTTTGAATCGCTATCTCCGGGAACGTCTCCCTGACCCCGGAAACCGAATCGCACACCTGAGGAACGGAGCGGGGCGG
>BOPP01000155.1:2921133-2953466 GCA_017312745.1 Gryllus bimaculatus
TCCGTTGACGCTGGGCGCCGCCGCGGCCGCATCGCCACGTCGCCGCTATCGCCGGCCTGCGGAAACTCGAGCCCGACGGCGGAGGTCGAGGGCTGTCCGAGCGAAGAGAGGGCTAGCGACGTTTATAGCTCGGACCTTTGGGGCGAGCCGTCATGGGGTGGTCAAGGTCGCCTTCTTTCTCTGGGTACCGGGGTTCGAATGCCGGGCGATCCGTGTGGAAATTGTGGTGGGGCGAAACGTGTTCCCGACAAGTGTTCGATTTCAGGGGTCGCATTCTTACACCGCTCGATCATTATTCAAATCAGATCTATCAACAATTAAAACCTTGTACTACACGTATGGCTAAATAAGCAAAGTATGTATAATCTCAACAAAGATATTGTGAACTATGTGCTTGGGCGTTCTTCTGTAGGTAAAAGGATGTAGTTTAGTAGGGCGTATTTCGCGTGAAAGCAATTACCAGCTTTACCATACAGTGAAACGTTCTCAAAGCGTCGCCTTTATTAAGTGTTTACGTAAATTAACGCCCATTTTCGATTGGAAATTTTGATTGTTCCTAAAGTAAATATTCCCTCTGTTCAGTGACTACCCGTCTTAGCGGCCGAGACCAAACACATTTCGTTGGCGGCTTTATAAAATGGTCACCTCAAGCTTTTTTGAACTCTTTTATAACAACAGGAAAAGTTGGGGAGATAGCTGTTGATTTAGTACCATCCTGCGACAGGACGTAGCGTAATATTACTCGAACATCGAATAGTGATCTACACAGTAACTAACCTCGCAGGCAATTAATTTCTGTTTCAGGTAACAACCAATTATTGTAATAAATATGTCTTAACGGCACGTCAACGCGTTTCTTTCACAGTTTCCTATGGTTTGCAAACCCGTGATTCCCTTCTATGGGAATCTGTTAAGAACTCGCGGAGGAGGCAATGTGCACGGTTACGATTTGCAGGACATTTACTAACTCCGTCAGAAAGCCCCGTTGTAAAATTTCTACAGGATGTAGATTGTATCATCAAATGGCATTTAATACGTTGCTGAAATTTCATCTCGTCATTAAAGGAAATTAAAAAAGTGCAGGAACACATCATTTCAAAGTAGTTAACACTTGTTATGTAAAGATATATTTACAATGTTTCAATACAATAAATACTCCAGAGAAATTAGTGGTCTGTACTCTCCCAGTACTACATTTCCAAGAGGCATGACCGGCCCAGCCTGACACAGACCTCAGCGGCTAACCTTAGCGCTGCACTTGGCCTCCCTTCCCGTGGCGAACAGCCACACCTCGTTGGGCTGTCTAGGCTACCCGGGACGAGCCGCGTCATTGACATGGTGGCTAACGTTTCACGCTGCTGCTGACGCTTAGCAGTACGCTCTGAAGAAAGCCACAGTACGCTGGCCGAAACGTTAGCCACCATGTCAGTGACGCGGCTCGTCCCGGATAGCCTAGACAGCACAAACTCCGGACGCGGAAGCTTACGCAACCACAGCCACACCTCGTTGCCGAATCTAGCGATAACCCCTGGTGGGTGACAAGTGCCTTCCGCACCGCGATTCGGTTCACACTCGAATGCCGGCCGTTCCTTCGCTAGCCGCGTTTTCGAGGAATCGCGTGACCGACCTCCATGAAGTCGACCGGCGGGCCGCGTCACTTCATAACGAATTTTGGGCCTATTGCTGATTTGGGCCCGCCGCCGCTGTGGGACGCGACTGTCGTCACATATCATCCCCCCGCTTTGACTCCAACGTTCCGACAACACGCCCCGGCTCGCACCCTCGGAGCTTGGTTTCAGCCAGCCTGCCGCCAGATGGCCAACCATTCTCCCTCGCCGGCCTCCCGACTTGTGAGGTCCAGCGGGCACATTACACCGTTAGACCGATTTTCTTCAAAATTGATCTTCCTCAAACGATCGGAATAAACTCCAGACTTTGGGAGTTTCGACCGGATATTTTGATTTTTTAAAGGCACATTACAATTAAATTTTACGAAATTTGCAAAAGCGTAATTTCTTGGATGTCTTCCTAGGATTAAAATACTGAAGACGATTTTTTCCTCAATGAAATCTTTTCTTAAAGACTGCTGTTGAACTGAGGTTATGTAATAATTTTCCAAAATATGAGAGTTTTCTTCCAATTTTGCACGAAATAGCATTTTTACATTTTTTCTCAAAATCCGCTTCAATTTTTTTTTCTTTGAGTTTATCCTCGTCAGTATCGAGGGACAGTAAAATTTTTAGTACTACTCTCATTTTCGGCAAACTGTCGTGTTTTTCGAAAATTGCAAAAATTTAATATTTCAAAACTACAAAAAGTAAGAAGCTATGAAATCCGTGGAAGGAAACAATGTCGACGCGAAGCGGCCATTGGGCTTGAAAGAATCCGAAGATGATGGAGGAAACAATGCCAACCTCCGAAATGTTATAAGCAGATCATTAGCAGATAAAATTTGTAATTTTTAGATGTAGTTTTAACAATTTGAACAATAAAAGTACAGGTGATTGTCAAAAAACATTGAGTGTTTAGAACTTCCGAGAAACAGTTATAACATACCGCAGCGCTACCACTATCAGTTCCTGGCTCTCGCACTTGTTATAAGAAATACCCAAAAGCAATACCGTAAGAGGAAGTTTTAGTAAATAATTTTCCCTTAAAGAATGTAACACAAGTACGCTGCAAATATGCACATTTGCCTAATAATAAACTTGTTTCGAACGATCTGAGATTCATATTCATCAAAATCATATAAATGACTAAGGTAATTAAGCTAGTAAGATAAATGATACGACAATTCCTTATCAGGATGGATCACTGGGGCGTGTTAAAGGAACGTGACTCGACATTTTCTAAGATGGTTGCCTAGCTTTTGTTATCAACGATCTATTACGTACATCAGTCATTTGAGTCATTAAGAAGTATTAATGACCAAGTTATCTAAGGCCAAAACTTTATTTCATAAGGTATTTCCTTTGGCCTTTGTAACGGTAAAAAGTAAACTATTTCTGTAGCAGCTGAATCACTGGAAAATCAGATTAGCCAAACGTACGAACAATGATCTAGATTACAACAGTTCTTTAATAGTACCTACATGGCTTATGTACCGTATTGCTCTGGTCGATTTAAACCACAGAAATAAAGATGGAAACGACTTTCTTCGCTCGTCAATTACTTACTAATTCCTTACGTAGCGGTTGACTGACATTTTTATCTACGCGCGTTTCTTATTGCGTGTCAACGTAAGGCTCGTGTGACACAGGCCTTAAGGTCTGATAGGCGATATTTTGTGATCGAAAATTTGAAAATGCTGTTATGTACAAATTTACACCAAACAGTACCATGACATTTCTATTTTACACATTTTCTATTGTGTCTCGCATATTTTTGAAGAAATGCATGTATATGTTCATATTTGGGGTTTTGGTTACAAGACATTCCGTTCTCTTATCAAACCGACCCTGACTTAGCACTAGCCACTCTCTACTTTCAACTCGCAACCCAGAGCTAAAAACTTCTTAACACTGGCTTCCAGGAAACCTGCGCTTTCTTTATCATATTCTTATAGTTCGGCAACTGATTGATCGTATCAAAACATGTGATAAAGCAACCTGTTGACAAAGGAACCCACTGAATGTTTGCACCCTTCGGTAGATCGCAGGCCCCGTCCGAAGGGTATTTTCATATCGGCATTGCATGGTGTTGTAGGCATGTGACCTAACCAATCAGGCGACACTGTGTTTCTTGAGTTCGCTACTTTGTATATTTTTTTCAGTGCTGGTTTTGAAGTCCATAACAACTTTTAGAATAAACATAAAATACATTTCCAAAAGACAATGGTTACGATGGGGGTTTACGAGCTCCGAATGCAGTTATTGTCTATTGTAGTTCAGAGATCAGCGATTGTGATTACGAATTCGAATTATTTAGTCAAAAAACAGTAAAAACTGTACGTGACATATGGGCGAGAAGATTAACTGCGTTAACTGTGTTAATCAGATGTGTGAGATTTACATGATCAGACAAAAAAACTACATACGATTCAACTTCGAATAATTTACACTTCTTGGGAGACTTTCTGAATACGATACTAATTTACTTCATCTTAGCTAACAGACTGTTGTACTTACGTAACCCTAGTGAGTAGCAAAGGTTATTGCTATCGTCACAATTATGTTTGCGAGTTGTGACCTAAAAGAAAACCAATTTCATAAAGTGTGTTCATTCTAGGTAGCAGTACATTGTAAATTACTTTTACGGTCCTGAAAATGTTTACTAACGAATAGTGGTTACAATGTAGCTTTATAGAAAAGGTTTGCTAGGTCAGTTTATAGAAAAAAAATTATTTGAGTTGTAGAACTTCTGTAGAGGTGAGTGCATAGTTCTATTGCATAAGTGGGATAATAATTTTCGAAATTATGTTTTCTTGATCTCACTTCAATCAATGGATATAGTTGTGCCTGTCCCAAATAAGTTAATCGATATATAACTCTTTATAAATAAATATTAAATAAAATTACAGGAGAATTTTTATTACTATGTTTCTACTTCTTTTCCTTCTTCTTTGCTCCTTCTTCTTCTTTTTCTTCTTTGGGCTTTTATGCAGTTGACAGCCGGTTACCCTTCACGTTTACGAGAGCCGGTTACCCGATGGGACTCATATTCGACCATACACTTGACGCGAGGCCCACCGCGACATGAGAGACAAACAACCATGCCCAAGGCAGGGCTCAAGCCTGCGACCCTTCGGACTGAAACGATGAATCGGTGCACGTTCTTAGTCAACTCGGGCATGTGCTACTATTTCCGTAATAAATATTTTTTTGTGATGGCTGGATTTACTACTAGAACATTTTATTGGCCAAAGAATTATTTAAATAATACCCACAAGTAGTAATTCCTTGAAAATAAATTAGTAGTGTTAATAAATTATATGTTAATAAAATGATAAATTATTGGAAAACCGCTGGCGAATAAAATCAAAAAGAAAGTGTTATGAATAATTATACTGTATAGTATATGTAACTGTCAGGCTGACAACTGATTGTTTGGTTTGTGGATAATTAAAACCGTTAGTTAACAATTAGTCCAAAGTGAAACACATAACGTTTCTTCTCTCCGGTTAAAATTATGTATCAAAATGAAAAGGAATAAAAACGTATTTTACGGAACAGAATGTAAAAGAATTGGTATGTAATTGCAGATTAAATCCTTAAACATGAAGACGTCATACTTTGAGTGTTATATACTGAACATCAACGAAGAGCGGGAACTTCGTTGGGCGATGTTATTACAAGCAGAGGAATCATCTGTATATACATGTTGCAAACATATCAACTTTAATGGAATATTCCAGCGATTAACGTTCTATCCATACGAATAAATTAAGTACACGAGTACAATAGAAAATCCTTGGAAACTAAGAAAAGTTATGCGGTCATACAACACACCTTGCAATATTCCTAGAAAAGTCATCTCTATTTTCACTTCTATTACTATCCTGTCGTCAGGCTAAGATACGTAAATTACGAGACGTCCGGAGTACTTATCGCAGAACTCAACAATAAAACACTGGATTTACTAGTCTGTCCAGCTGTCTACAATGTAACAATGGTGAGTCAGTGCAGCTTCATGAGAGTCTTCGGAATGCTCGCATGCGCGACCAGGAGGATCAACCGGGTCAGGGCGTTTCCGGTCAAGGAGAGTGGAGACACGTGCCTGAGGTCGGCAAGAACCGTAAGCAAGTGTTTTATTGGTCGATTTACTAGTATTGATCTTTTTACTTCAGTAATCCCTCAACATTTCCGTAGGTTCCAAAAAAGCATCGCGAACATCAAATTCCCGAAAGTCTTTAATGAAGAAAGGTAGATGAAGTTCCAGGAAATCGAAAAACATTTTAGAAAAGACAGAAAAAGTATCTCACAAACAATTGCAGTAGAACTGAGTAAGCGAGACTACTACAACTCACGATTAACAGAAACAATATTTGAAACTTATTTCAAAGTTGAAAGTGATTGGATTTAGATTTTTTTATTCGTTATTCTAATATCCATGGAAATATGGAATAGTTGCTGGTTCTAGCATTTCTATTTTAAATTTCGAAGTTAATTCTATGTTCGGATCACATTCGAATGCTCTTTTCACCAGAGCTTGTTGAAGTTTCAGAACACCATTTTGACATTGCTGTTGCTCGAGGACGTGATTTCGCTTCCGTTACTTCAGCATTACGTTAGAGGGGTTCTCTTTGTAGATGATTTTCCGAAGATCCCTTTCAGTGAGGTTATTATAACGAGAGTTCCACAGATCTTGAATCGCTTTCCTGTTCATGTGGCTAAAACCCTTTCCTCCAATTGACGCAACTGAATTGAATTATTTTACAATTGTGTTATTCTATTAATGTGAATTGAGTTTCAACATTGACATTTTTGCAGAACATGATTCTTTAAGGTCTGGTGTCTGCCGATTTCGCTTCTCTCGATTCTTGTAAAGGAACTGAAATATACCCGCTTTCAAAAAAAATATAATACGATTATGTATATTACAAATACAAGATCTTAAAGTACGCCTTATTTTTTTATAAAAGAATTGTTTTTTAATATATTATGATCTTTCCGCCATAGGCCGGTTTACATCAGGAAGTTATATATGAGAAAATAATCACAGATTTCCTTGATGCTTCTGCAGAAAAAGTTGATAGATATTCTGAATGCAAAGAAGCAACATTCAACTTGAGCATCTGTCAACGTCTATGGAAGCATCTATCGAGTCACTCAACATCTCACTCTTCTTGTTCAGTATAATAATAATAATAATAATAATAATAATAATAATAATAATAATAATAATGCATCATTTGATTATCAAATATACACGAATAACATTATCATATTCGCAAAGAAGTCAGGAACAATGTATTATCTGCAGCTGCTGAGGTACTTTGAAAGTGAACATTTGTAGAGACTGCATTGCTCCCTCAGACCTAAGAATCAGATGCCGCAACTTTAAAGAAGATCTTAGAGCCCACGAAACTAGACCAATAAATTTGATGAAACATACTAATCACTTTCAGAAGATTTGATTTTTATCCGACAAGTGAAGTCCTTTCCACGCAATATATTACTAACTTTTGTCATTCCTGTAATGTGTCGCAAACAAGGTGTGTGAGTTCTTGGCTTTTATTGACATCCTTACAGTGATCATGTTAGATCGGTTTTCATTTTCAATTGTCAAACTACGTAATCACGAACTGATAGTACAACATTATGTAAGATTATTGTGTTCTTTAGACCGGGAGACATTAACCTATCGAGTGCCCCTAGCTACATAGGCGGTGGGAAAAGTCTCCCTCATCTTCCCGCACACTCTCTGCCGGCTCTCTCGCGCTCGCGATGCTATCACGGGCCAGCGCGATACAATTTACACAATACGCACAATTACCCGGACGCGGAGGTGCAACGAGAGGCTCTTATCTGCGCCTGCGGCCGCCTCCATCGCCACCGCGCCCCTCTCTAAGGGCATGCACGCCCGCCGAAACCGTTGCGCCACCGTCCTCGCGTATCCCCTACTCCTTCGACGCCCTTATATGTCCGCCCGGTGCCGCGGTGCGCCCCGGGCGGCCGCCCGTGCTCGCCACCGCCCCCGAGCCCTTCCCCCAGCCCCCTAGCCTCACATCCACTCCGCTTCGTCGCAAGCCCTGCCCCATCACTTGATATGCCCCCCAGGCCGTCGTCCGCCTGCTCCACCTCCCATGTCACTTCGCGCCCGCCTCCGTCGCAACTCTGCCCCAACGCCGCCACCCTGTCACCCTCCTCTGCCATCCCCCCCCGACCGACACACTGCCTCAGTTTGCTCACGCACCCCGTCGCTCCCTTCCACCCTGGCCCTCCCACCTCCCCCCCCGTCGGTTCGCTCTCGCGGGTGCGGCCCCGTATGCATCGTCGCCTGCCTTCGCCTCCGTCAGCGGCGCTCCGCACCCCGCCCATCGCCACCAAACGCCTGCACTGGCAGGTAACAGTCTCCCCGGCCATTGAGCCCTTCCGTCATCTCACTGTGCAACACCGACCTTCGCCGCCTCCTCCTGTCTTCACCGCCCCGCTCCGCTGTGTCTCCTTCGCCACCACAGCCCCTGTGGCTACGCCCGGCCCTACGCCCCCTCGTCCACGACCCGGACAAGTTTCGACTCACCGTTCGCCGTCGCCGCCCCTCTCCGTCGCGCGCAGAATGCAACCACCCCGCCACCCCCCGCCTGCCACCCGCTGTCCACCCCGCTGTCAGCCGGCCCCCGCTGGCCGCCACCTGACCTGCCAGAGACACCGCCCGCCACCACCCGCCACCACCACGCCACCACCCGCCACCACGCTACGCCACCATCCCGCACCGACCCAGCCACCACGCCGCACCCCGCCCACCACCCGCCACCACCCGCCACCACCACGGCCACCACCGCGCCTGCACCTCCGAGCATCCACCCCCGCTTGCATCCACGCTTCCATCCCATCGCAGTCCCACCCTCACCCCCAACCACAGGCGGCGGATCGCCGTTTTCCACAACGCAACTGCCTCAGTTCCCGCCTCCATCGCCTCCGTTCTCCTCCTGTCTCACCACCCTACTCCGCCGCCGGTCCCCCGCCGCTTCCCTCCACCCCCCTGCGGCCACCCGCCCCCACGTGGGCTCGCTCTCGCGCCGGCCCGTCGGCCCGTCGCGCCGCGCATCCCGAGACCAAACATCGAACGTGTAATTATCGCATTCCTTGCGGGATCGCCCTCCGCCAGATTCGATCTTAATATAATTAGAACGCCGGCCGTTATCGCGGGCCGCGTCCGCCGCGCGGATCATGCTTATTAGCGGGCGATTCTGATGCGGTGTCTCGGGAACCGCGCAGCCGTCGCGAGTGAGGTGTCAGACCGACAGCCTACGCCGACGGGCCGCGCGCCCAGTGCGGGGGGACGCGATCGCCGCGGACAAAACTCAAAAAGAACTGTGCTAAATGTCTGAACATAATATTGATAAAATAATTTCTGAGGACAAATATGAAATAAATTTTTATTTAGATTTTAGCAATCGATAGTGAATATCAATTAAATGAAAACAATATACAAATTAAACTATAGCTTAAATCTGAAATACTAACGTGTTGCATATGAGGCTTAACTGACTTAAATCTACAAATTGAAGTATTTATTTATTTGTATTTATTTTATTTATTTTTATTTATTTTATTTATTTATTTATATTTATTTTATTTATTTATATTTAAATTTATTTACATCAAAAACAGTTAAAAACTGTGTGTGACGTGCTATGGGAAGAAGTTCATTTCAAGTTACATTAAGTACTTTAGTTGTTTAGCTTTACGTTAGGTCATGTGTATTGTTTTGTATGTTGTTCTTAATATAATATTTAATATAAAAATACTGATATTAATATCCTTAACACTCGAACATTATCCTCATATCTGTGAGATACCCTCGGATTTCATTCTTTAACTGCAAGCGTGGCTATATGAATGGGGTACCCTCCCTCCACTTATCTTCCTAGATCGTGGGGGACAAACATTAGTGCAGTGCCAGCCCTTTTGAAGTGAAGATCATCGTGGTAACGGCCAGAGTACTTCCCAGATGCGGCGAGAGCAAATTTGTAAGTATCTTTTATTAATCTATATTTTTTTGTTCTAACTATTACTTTTGTGTTTTTCTTCTAATAATTTTCATCGTATATGATAAAGAAATTACTGGTTTTTGTGCTTTGCTTCAAATGATTCTCTTTAATCATAGACTCATGATATCAGGTATACGACAGTATTTACGTGAATTTTTGTTTTCATTATTTTCCAGTTTGGCATCTCATGACCAATTTCTGTTGTTGAATTCACCGAATGAGGTAGCATGAGTTAAATGTTTTTCGATGACATGGATGAGGAAGATGAGACGAGGAAGACTGATAGCGACTTTAATCCTTGTAGGCAGTGTTCATAACTGCCTAAGTTCGTACCTGCTGTTCAATATTTTCTAACATCTGCATAGACCTCACCTATGGTAATTGGCCTAAGCGATAAAACACACAAAAGAGTTGCAGATAATGTTAACATACTGATTCGCTTAAATCTAAAACCTAAAAATTATACAAAATAAGGAAACAAAAAACTAGGAAACGACAAAAGGGGTTACGATTCTTCACGATGATGCAATTCCACTTTCAGAGTGTGACAGCTAGGACCTTCTTTACCCAATCAAGTGGAGTATCTCTAAACACTCAAAAAAATGTCACTCTCCATAAATATGGACTTTTATGGCTTTGGACTCATAAAAAATGACCCTAGTAAGGTGCAACTAAGCTCTGACGTAGTGAAGGTTGCAATTTTGAGTTTGACTGAATTTTCAGTCGGAGAGGATTTTTAAGTAGATCTTCTAAACCGATAGTTCGATGTTAAAAATAACCAAGGGTTTTCAGTGGTTACGTTGCAAGATAATTTTCCATTCATTTTGAGATACCACAATTTCGTTCATTGAGATATTTGTACTTGTCATATTGTTTTTTTTTCATTTTTCGGTCATATTAATTCGTTAGGTTTTTTCCACTCCAGGCTGAGGATGGATACAGCAGCTCAAAGACTCATCGTGCCCATTGTAAATTCTACCAAACCATAATTGTCTTAGATTTTTTGACTTGCTTCAACGACAAGAGAACCAGGAAAGGTAAACTCGGTATCAGTTCAAATAGGAGAATCATTCTTCATATTTCAGGGATAATATTAAAGAGAATATTTATCAGTGTCGACATTGCCAGTTAAAGCAAATTTCCTAAGGGAAAGTCGCCTGGCAACTCTAAGGAAATTCCAGGTCCTCCGCGGTATGGTGTTGGGACAGCTAGCAGGCTAGCACCCACAAATGGCCCAACTAAATGCCGCGATGGGCTGTGAAGACGGTAGACAGTAGCTGGACTGCTGGCGCATGCGGATTTGAATTCTGCGTGAGGAACTGATGTCTTCATATATATTTATGACGTTGAACTCAGTATCAACATGTATGGCATCTGGACTACCAAGTATAAATAATTATCACACCTATTGTTATATTAAATACGACGGACTGAGGCAATCAACACGTATGGGTTCGGAAAGGCTAAATACGTGATGTTGTAGGAAATGCCGCGCCTAACGGTTCGGGAGTCGGGTTGGGGCCACTTAAGACCGATAAGGGATCACGCAAGCTCGTTAAAAGAAACTAAAAAGAGACGATCACGCAAATAGAGCTTAACAAATTATTTTTTCATTCAATTCAAATAGTTCTTCTGTAATTGTTGCATTATTTTTAAGTAATGAATACGTAAGATTATTTAATACGTAAGAACGAAATCATCCATTTTCAAGGGATTAATTTCCTTTGTAATCCTTCCTTTCAAGGGGAAGTAAAGCTGTCTGTCCTAGGTTGTAGATTTACGGCATGTAAAAGATCTTCAAGCCTAAAAGACGCCTTTGAGAAAATTTTCAAATTGCCAGTTTTGACGCCTGAGTGATACCTCATTTCTCCGTTAGTTGGTGAAAGAGGAGTAGCGAAATTTGCGTAGTCAGACCGAAGAGCGGGCCTGACGGAGCGAGTCTCTCCGCGCAAAATAAAGAGTGAACCAGACAACTTACTTTTTGAACCACTCTCGTACAGACTTTTTCTTACGTCTACTTGGGTTTTATTCCCCACTGTGCCGGGGGCCTAGCTATAGAAAGTTAACATGTATCCAAACGCATCGACGCCTCTGGGTGCGGGTATAGGCGTGAATAAGCGTTATTTTCGCTTTTGCTTCATTCATCACCGGCTTTCTGGCCGTTTTTATGCGAACACTGACATGCACATTTTTCAGCCTCCTTCAAGTGTCCGAGTATCATAAGGCTATCGTTTGAGATCCGAAAAAAATTGCTTCTTCAGTCTTTAATTCCGATCATGGCGAACGGGTGTTCGTTTTGTGATGGTGGCGCAAATGATAGCTTTCGTATCGCCGTTATCAGTACTCGTATTAGCAGGTAAAACAATCACTAGGAGTAATGATGTGAGACGGCGAGGTTCAATAAAAAAATGAAGCCTATATTAGAGGATGGGAATGAAAGAGGAACCAACCAGGGAATGCAACTCAAGAAAGTCGTTACTGGTTAGTTGATAGTGATAGTGATAATTTCCCATAGCTATGAAAAGTTAACTACCAAGCACAAATACTTCCAATCCATGAATTATTGAAAGTAACGATTTTCGAAATTCTGGCAGTCTCATTGTAAGATATAATGAAAATCTCGTTTTTTCAGCGAAAGTGAAAATCTACTGGGAGCATACACTACATTAAAAACACAGTAAAACGCTGTAGAAAGGGATATTGAATATTGATTCAGTCAATGAAATGTATTTATAAGATAAACTCTTTTTAGAATGTTTTTTACGCTGGCATAAAACAACCTGTTGTATGGGGTTATAACCTTTTCCTATTGTGGGAAAATTATAGTTTTCAATAGAACACAGCGTGAAATTTATGCATGCAAGGCAGTACATTCGCTTTATGTCTTCAGCAACTACTAGTTACGTTTTGTAACATTATCATGCAGAAGTCGTAATAGCCTACATGATGTAACATGGAGCTACATTTGTCTCTATTGGATACATTTATTACCGTGGGGAAATATTTAACGAGTAGTGCTGTCCACAACAGCAGCTGCAAGAAATTCAGGCATGAATATTAAATAAGTTTGCGTTTTGTGTGTATTCATGTCGTGTAAATTCACTAGGTTTCTTTATTTGCAGGAAAATATACCCCCATCCAGAAAATGACCGTTATTACCAGTGTCCAGCTCACTGAGAGATAGCCATGTTACTTGATCCCTGATCCTAACTGCCTGCATCTCTCGAGAAAGGTTGCAGACCTGTTTATTGTTTCGACTTTATACTATGGCAAAGAACATGATTTAATGCGATATTTTTTGTTCGACAATGAATTTCAGAATACCTAGAAATCTTGTATTTGAAAAACTATTATCCAATGATGATGACCGCCAAAACCATATTCTTTACAAAGCCTGGTGTTTCAAGGGAATAAAATCCATTATTTTATGCGCTGATGAGCTTTTAAATGCAATTATTTAATTTCTTAAATTCTTGACTAAGACTATAAAACATACACTAATCGGCTTAGTTAGCTTACCTTCCCAAAACTTTATAAAGGAAGCTGAACAGTTTCAAAAATTCAGAATTTCAAAAGGGAGTCAGTTGAGTTTGAGTAAACAAAATAAGGAACAATTTGCAGATTTGAAAAAATCATGTCTAAGTAGTTTCTAAAAGTTACTATTTGATTGCCAATTACGCGAAAACGTATATTTTTTTCAAAAATTTTACATATCATTATTTAGCCCGCCGTCGGTCGAAAGTTGAGAGCACATTCACTTGAAAATATCACTGTCCACTAATCGTTGTTAAACCATCAAAAAGGTGGCTCCGTCTGTTATTTGAAATGTAAATAATCAATGGAACTTGATTATATGCCGAAATAAATAACAACGCGAGATACAAAGTCGCAACTGTCAGAAAGCGGAAGTCGTGAGCGGCACGCTCAACTTCGATGTACGGAGAAATTCATTATCTCAAGTATTTATGAAAACAAAATGTTTTGCTCTGTGCTTTTGAAAATTAATTCTGTTGGTTATTCAACTTGTGATTTAAGGGAAATAATAGCTCGAAACCAAATTTTGGTCAAATATTAGTTGATAGAGAAAATTGATGAAGAATGTTAGAGAGAAATATAATTATATATTATGTATTACATATTATATTATAATATAATATCATATATAAAATAACATCCGTAGCATAATATCATTATATAAATATATATGATGATAATATAATAAATATAATTCCTTTTACTGGTTTGAAACTTATATAATCGTTTCTATGTGTTTATAACAAAAAGGGAATGGTTTTGTAAGTCTTGATTTCAAAAGCAGTTTGCAGAGTGTCGGTATCTTCCCTTCATTTTAAAGTTCGCATGTCATCCCTTTGTACACACCTGGCGTTGTAATGCTAGTGGACATTAACGTTTGCTCTAGTGCACAGGTGTCTTGAGGGAATTTTACAATGGAACAAAACAGGAAAAAATACAGATATGTCCCTTGGACTTGCCGTCGATTAGTATAACCATTATATTATTGCTAGTTAACATTAAATTGTTTATGATCACCCATTAATTCGTATTTTCCATTTTTCTCAACCTGCAAGTTCCTTTGAAAATAATAAAACAGCACTATAAAAATGTAACAAATACACAGAAAATATCATTATTGTGCTGTACAAAATGTCTGATTTACATTTGTTAATAATTCTGCAATGAAGTTTGAGAACTTGGTGGCTGAATACACAAACACAACATAACAGAACTTAACAAATTTACAAAATTTACGAACTCTACAAATTAACGTGAATATTTCACCGTGCAATTTTTCATAGCAAAACACTTCATTACATTTCACCGCACTGCGAATAGAAAAGGAAATAGGAAAACATAGCTATCCCTTCCTTTATTAGGCATTTGGGTAAGTGAGCGCCGCTCCGATATTTGACCTATTCGCAAATAAGCTAGACGAATTTTCAAAGAAATTATAAAAAAGTTTCTTCAAAAATTTGATAAGTGAAGATGGGTTAAAATAAACTTTTTAAAATTTTGGATAATGAGAAATTTTAATGAAAATCTTACCAGGGCATTTTTGACAGTGTACATCACAAAATCTGAAAGAAAATGGAAGAAAAATATTGAGCAATTTGTTACAAAAATTTGAAAATATTGAACATCCAAAACATTAAAACTGCCCTAAAAATTTACAAATATCTTTTCACCAGTGACATCATCCAGATCGTTCGGGAAATAATAATTAGTTTAGGCACTAGGTTGTCCACTGACTTATGGACGTTTTCCGTAAAATACGTTTTCGGTATCAATGACCAAAAACCCTCGATTCTGACTGCACATTGTATTAGAGAAAGTAATTTATTTCTCTCAAAAGCAACAATTATTCACTTTTACGTTGTCAAGGACTTACGAAATATGTTTTCTGTCGAAAAAGCTCCGTTTTTCACTGAAGCATTACATGATTTTCTCTATATTACGTACTATTATGTGAGAAAATAAAAAGTGTTTGTTCATCAATACAGATATAACACAGTATTTTATCTTTGAAGGACTGTTTATTAAATCCTTGTGCTTAGACACAAATTGAAAATCATGATCACGTATAACAACTAAGAGAATACTGGTACTACGAGGATAGTTTGGACTCCAAAATTTGGGAAGTATCCTACTTTGGAAATTATCCACGTCAGCTGTTGAAAGTAAACTGCACACCCATTGGAGTAAGCGCACAACTGTTCAAGAACCTCTGGCATACGGACAACTTCTAAGAAGAACTTTCGTCGTAGCACGTTTGCGTGAAAATCGTTCATCGGCTAAGTATTGTAATTTACGTCCTTAAAACTATGTAATTCGAGCGTAATGTTACGTTTCCAGTGTGAACCGCGCGCGGTTGCCGCCACACGAGCAACACCTTCGATTACCTTGCGTCATTACACAAATTGCGGTCACGGCGTTTCGGGAGCGCGGACCAACTAGAGGCAGAGGGACTGTGGCAACGCGGATTTATTTAATCTTAAATATAGAGAAAACTAAAATTCGCGAGAGAGACATACAATGATTGTACTTTTCCTTAGTCACCAAACTGTCTACTCTCACTTGAATACTATACTAAATAGAATATTAAATAAAACGTTTTCGCATAATACGAAAATAAATCATCTCAACATTTTCGTGCATTCAGAGAGGTAATTGAAAATGAGGCCGGCGCCAATTGGTAAAGCTTCTTTTCTATTCGCGAAAAAAATACAAAAAATTGGAGCAGTTTTTGAGAAAAAGTGTCTACATTTTAGGCGAAATTATGTAAATACTATTCACAAATCCCCAAAATCATCCGTTTCAAACTCGTCGGTGCGAGTTTTTCTCCGATATAGAAATCGCCTGAAAAAAAATCGTGCAGGTCCAATTTTCGGCAAATTTTATGTATTTTCGAATATTGAAAAAAGATAACATAGCAAATTTATAATATTCGAGATATAGATTTTTTAATGAAATCTGCTCTAAAAACGTGTTCTCTCTATATAAACATGGTTGCTGATATAAGAGCGGTAAACTCCGAAACGATATGACCAATCTTCCTGAAAGTCGGCACATGTATGTTGTTTTTTTCACCCAGAAGGTTTATGTGCTGTAAATTTTGTTGTAACTCACTAGTGGGGGCTGCAGAAAAAATTGCGCTGCATTTTAATTCAATTTCCTTTGAAACTACGCTCCACCTGCGCTAAATTGTTGCTGAGCGTTGCCTTGTGACGCGGGCCCGGCCAAAAAGGTCAGTACAGCGAAACAGAGACACGGAGAGACGGAAAAAGGGAGGGACAGAGTCAGAGAGGCAGAGGGACAGAGAAAGGCAGAGAAAGAGAGAGAGAGTCAGACATACTGAGATATGGACGAAGAGAGCCAGGGAAAAGGAAAGTCACGGAGAGAGCGAGAGAGAGAGAGAGAGAGAGAGAGAGAGAAGAGGGGGGGGGGAGACGGAAAGGCAAAGCGAGAGGAAAGGAGAAAGAGGGAGATGAAGGGCATAGCAATGTCCGTCGGATTCCGCTAGTGCTTTATAAAGAAAATCAAGTACTATTTCTTCTATGCCTATTGTACCGATTGAAACGATTATTTTATTTTTGGGAAAACTTTTCATTTATCATGTGCGTCTATCTAAAGCATTAGATGTCGCGTGAGGATACGAAGATACGTCACGTCAGCATTAGAGTTCACGATGAAGTTATGCTAATAATAGTAATAATTGGCAATAATAGTAATAATAATAATAATAATAATAATAATAATAATAATAATAATAATAATATCGAGCATACCAATAATTCTAGGATTGCTGAAGCTTTGTTACATAAATATAGGTGTTGTGGTGTGATATCTTTGGCATTTTTAAAACTTACATTTCTACGTTTTTCTGTATAAAAATAATTTTTACGTGTCCTATTTCTATTTTCATTCGCTTTTCTTTAGTATTAATGGCTTAACACCCCCACACACTCTTTCTTTCTCTCGTTGTCAAATATATTTTCCAAAAAATTTGTAAATTATTTGTAACCTTTATCATAATCTTGTTGTTAATTCACGTTTTAATGTTTTGTTTTTTAGTTTTTTCTTCTTGTATCAGACAACTGATGATGATGGCTAAGCCATCGAAAGCTGCTATTACATTAAAAAATATTGTTGGCAGTGACAACATCTTTAATTAATTATTTTTGTTACATAAAATAAAAAATGAATCCTGATCAGCGTCGCATATCGATAAGTGCGTAAACCAGCGAACAAAAGTTCAACTTTTTTCAACAAAAAATTATTTTAGTCTTTTTAATATATCTAAACTAATACACCTTATACAATAAACGTACTCCAGTATGCGGCAGGAGATGTTTTCTTCACTCGACGGTTTCATCAAACCGCGGAGAAATGACGCTACTTCCAGCCTTGTAGGCAGTCGCCGCGCCGGTGTCTGCCGTAACGTGGCAGCTGATTAGACAGATTGATGATTCCTGATGTGTCAACTGCTAAGCTCAATATTTCCATAAGTGTGGTCCATAGTTTTTGCTTGGGACTTGGTGGTGATCTTCCCCGCTGGATGGTGAGATCCAGCGCCGACCTACCGTCGGCTAGCGGGGATTTTTCCATCAAAGAGAGATCTCCCACAAATAGTTCACCACCCCAGCCGAGACCAGCTCTAATCTCCCAATTGTTCTCCAGACATGTGTGGTGTAGTGTATGTGAGTAATGGGCAGGGTAGGACGAGGAATGGGAAGGAAAGATTATACGAGCGGCCCGTGCCCCGTTTGTTACGGTTAGAGGTCTACCATTCGGGTAGTATTGATTGGAGAAACCACGGAAAACTACCGATCAGCGCAGCCGGTCCTAGAATTCTTCTCCAGGGAGCGAGAGAACTCCATCTAGCTATCTAGCCAGTGTGGAAAATCCTACCACCGTCGGGACTCGAATCTAGAACCTCCAGGTCAGAGACACTGCAGTTACATTATTAAATCGCCTGAGTCACCTCTACCGGTGGCAGCTGGTTGGAATATTATTCCCGGAAGGAACAGTTAAACTCAATTTACTCGAGAACAATATATTTTCTTGAAACCACTGAGTCTTTAATTGTTCTTGAAATCCAACCAAGAAACGAGTTTAGTTTTGTAACGGGGAGTCCGAAATACTGTACATATGATAACTAATACTAAATGGATTTAACATTACAATCGTTTAAGAGAGATTTTTTGTTAAAATATTTTTGTTTTAAACTGTAGCAACGGCAAAAATATTTTTTAATAATTTTCATTGTCACCCTTACTTCCTAGTAAAACAAAGTATTTTAATCGTAAATTTGCGACAGAAAAACTTTTTGCTGGGCCCTGGTGACAGAAAAGGGAATAAAACGTGTTCCTATTACTTAATTAATTACTACCTATTACCCCTACCTATTACCTAGTTACTTCTTTTTACAAGTTGTGGAGTCAAAATTCAAAATTTGTGGGAGAATGTTACCAAAAAATTGATTGATGGTAAAACCTCTATCCGTTCTTCCATCTAACTCTAGCAACGCTAGCGCGTAAACGGTTCAGGCGACTTTCTCCAAGTTGATATTACCCGATCGAATTAGAGGAACTCAAGGCCGTGCGAGATTGAGAAGCATATTTTAAGTTTTGGGAGCAGATTAAACGAAATCTCAATCAAAATCAACTTTCAAAATTTTATCAAACACCACTCCATTTTATTTTTATTAAATATTCTACTCACATAATTGAAGCGCTGAAAATAATATCAGACCCCAACCGAAGTTCCTTCAGAGAAAAATCGCCAGGTCTGTCTGTAAGCGAGTCTACAAAGCGAGTTCGTATGACGACGGCTCCGAATTTGTGTAAACTTTCACTTACGATTAGAAAATGTTCTAATAATAATAGTCCCAAATAATGAAATTCTTCACCTAAACAAAGATAGAGAGGGAAACTATGCTGGAGTCCGTCGTTGGCCCTCTTTCCTTTGGTATTTGTATTTGTATTTAGCCGTGTATGTCCCGTAAAAGGCAGTCGGTCTCGGCGCCGTCTGATCCTGGAGTTTCCAGTCGGTCACCCAACTGGGAACCAGCGATGTCTCGAATTTGCCTAACATTCGTGACCTCACATACTTAACGAATTCGGCTAGTGACGTTTGGCGGTCGTGGCCTATCAGGAGGTCCATCCCAGCATTCACCTGGACGACCGAGGGATCAAGAAAACTCCGGTCAGGATTGGTGGCATGGTGATTGAATCCGGGACTCCCGTATGCAAAGTCAGAGCGCCACTCCCTGACTCCCTTCGCTCGGTTTAATTAATGTAGGCCATCTCAAATAAACCAAAGACTCCTTGGGGGATTTTGCCCATACATAAATCGTTCTTCAACTCTTGATCTAGTGATCGTAGCTCTATCGATCATGAACCTTTTACAAAAAGAAGTTGGGTTTAGAAACACACTGATTTCCCAATGAAGAAGACAACGGAAATATTCCAAATTCAATAAAATGATACTTAGAGGAGTTACATGAATGGATTTTCATTATTTCATATCTTTCATCCACGATATTATGCCACCATTCTTCAAGAATTTCGAGGGAAGAAAGCGACTTCATTTATGAAGCAACCTACCTGTAATTTCATCACTATATGCAAATTTGTTGCGGTGAGAATGCGAGCTGGACGAAAAATAGTTTAGATATTTGCACGCAAACGCAATATCCGCGTTCTTCTTTACGGCTCCATAGATTTACGCTCCTCTTCGTGTTGAAGAGTTTATGCTCTCTTCGCAGATTCTAATGTGAAGGACGTTAGTGTTTGCAGTGGCGTAAGCAATGAACGGCGACTGAACAATATTTACTGTCTTGTATATAGCTTCAGCGATACTATTATATGTTTTGAAGTTTACAGAGAACGTATTTTAAAGCTTCCATGCCCCAGGAGTTTCAGGTAAATTCAGTTAAATTGAATATTCCGTAATAACTCATTCCTTTTTACTTTCTCGCCTTATTACGTTTACGTAATAAAGATAAAATGTTGAAACGCTATGGTTGAAATCGGCGATTTTCGGCGAAAAGAGCTCGTATTATAGGTCCTTAGTAAAAGAAAGTGAATAAATCTTGTTCCTATATTTAGTACATTACATCCTATAACACATGTAGTCACAATCCACATTTTGTGTATCGTAGGTATCCCGAAAATGATTGATGGTTATACTTTCTCCTTTTCTTCGTCTGTCCGCTTGTGATCAACGCTAGCGCCAAAATTAATATTTCCCAATGAATCTTAACGCAATCAGTGCCGTGCGAGTTCGAAAGTATATTTTAATTTATGAGGGTGCTTCACATAAGCCTGAACATTTTTCAAATTTTCTCGACTCTTTGATTAAACTTTTTCGAAAATTCCAAACGTTCTAACATTCTTCGACGTGTTTCTACAACTACAATAATCATCACAATTTTTTTTCCCATAACGAAATCTATTCCACAGAGATCTTCAAATTAAATGATATATTTCATATCTGAGTAATTTTGAGGATTGTTTCGTGAAATGAAGACAATATTTAAATAATTGTTTTCTAAAAAAACGGTTCCATTTTTTTTTAAATTTGCTTCATGTAGCAAATGACGATACTAAATTGGTGGTGGCCCCATTTTCAATGAGCTCTCGATATTTAAAAAAATTAACATTGCAAAAATACAATTCTGATGTGTTTGTTATTGAACAAAAATCAGTTCTAATGAAGTAGATAGTGAAGTGTGCCATATACATTTGTTGGTCCAAAAAGAAGAGTAATTTCAACGTAATTTCTGCTTGAAGTTAATGCAATTTATAAAAGAATCTCGAAAACGCTAACAATTTTTTCTTTATTTTTTTCCCTCGGATACAGAAAAGGAAGCTTAAACATGGCGCAGGTCTCATTGTTCGTTGAATTCTCTGAATTTTCGAAAATTTCAAATGTTAGAGAAAATGCAAAAAAAAAAAAACAACTTTGTAAATGTCGGGAAGGTCGTTTTTAGCCGTCCGGACGGTGATGTAGGGATTATGTTCATGGCATTTAGTCTCGAAAGTTCTGAGTTCGAATCTCCGTTGCAAATAATGCGAGAAGGTGTGTGCTCTTTAGCATCACTATTTATATAATCCATCACTTATCACAATGTACAGATATAAATTTTGAAGTAATGATACAATTAAAGAAATTCTTAGGCAAAACGCTCCAATATAATACATGTACACTTATTTGACATTTAGTTCATATAGTAAAGATGAGCTTTGTTCAGTAGGATTTTAGACGTTATGATTCATTTTTAACTCAAATTGTACGAAATATATTTACAAAACCAAAATAATTTAACATTTGAATTTTTATTATTATTTTTATTATTATTTTTATTATTATTTTTATTATTATTTTTATTATTATTATTATTATTATTATTATTATTATTATTATTATTATTATTATTATTATTATTATTATTTTTATTGTTATTATTATTATTACTATTATTATTACTATTATTATTACTATTATTATTATTATTATTACAATTATTAAAAGCAAAATGGAAAAATGTATCAGCACATAATGTCAAGTAAAAGAAATGAATCAGTTAAACTGATCTTCATTTTATTGTATTTTTAAAATATTTTATAGCACGAAATAAAATTATTTATTTTCGAAGTATAAACTCGAATTCATGAAGCACTACGTGTACGTTGGTTCACGTTTACCATTAATTCATCACACCTTTCATTCAAAGTCGTCTTTGACTTCAAAAAATGTTCAGAGGATTTTATTCTTTTTTAGTACATTGCAGATTTCAAGTATGCAAAGACTCCTCCATAAATTTAAGTTCAGTGTACGTAACTGGTTTCGGGGTTGTAGCAGTAATTGATGGCATATCCAGCAGAAGTATAGAAACAATATCCCGCCGTGCGACTGCAAAACCAGCTTCTTCACTTCTAATGCTCATCGATTTTTGGACAACTTGCCTTCCTCAACAAGCAAACAAGGCTATGAATTGAAAAATGTCGGCCGGATTCCAACATGACCAAATGACGTTCGTTGAAATCCACAAACTGCCGGGTAATAAATACAGCTGCCGTTTTCCAGTGACGAACGTACTTGTGGTGACGTATTTATTGTGAGAATAAGCTTTGATTCGGCGCTACATCTCACTGTACTTTTTATGCATTTTCTTTTGTTCTATCTTTTCTATCTTTGGCACAGTTCTTCGAATTTTAACCCCCAATATTTACAGGTTCTTAACCTTTCATGCTCGAAGCCATTCCCTTTAATATTCTCTTTTCAGATATGCGGCATAATGCTTTCCGGTGTCATTTTCGACAAATAATATCGCCAATCGTTGGAACTACAAATCACCATTGCAAATTACCATCGCAAAACTACAATATTGATGATTCCCTCTGAATTATATCTGTTCTTTGAATGTAGATGTTGAAATAATAAAAACAAAAATAAATTTTCGTAATGTTTTAAAATTGCACATTCAAATGTTCAACTTTTTTTAAAGTTAGAAATAGTTGTGATTAGCTGTTAGAAGGTAAATTCTGTGGCCGTGAGAACACTAATACTGTCACGGAGAAAAAATGCTGATTGGAAACTTGGGATTGAATTATAATATTGCATTGCCTTTATTCATAATATGAAAAGGTATGTGCTGTTGTAGCACCATTAGATTTCTGTTAATTTTGTAGTCGAATATATCAAAGTACATAGGTTTGTGAAAAGGACATAGGTACGGTTGTCATTGAAAACTTTTTGAAATGTAAAAGTTATCGTTTACGTCAGTTCTTTGGCTACAGATATCTCAGGTCAGGTGTAGAAACCTCCTACGGAACCGAAGTTCCTAGCTTCGCGCCCCACGCCTCACAAATATTTTGCGGGTTCGAAATATTTTCAGAGGTTCAACCAGTATTATAGTATTACGCTACAAGAACAAATAAAACAAAAAAGTATATCCTGTTTTGAACAAGTTAAAATTCATCATCTGTATAGATTTCCTTTAAATTTCGCCCCACTCTGCCGCCCCTTTCTCGCCCGCAGGTCCCGTGACGTGCATCGTAAAAGAAGAAATACTCGGTCCGGTCTGTCCCTGCGCAGTAAAGCAAATGGAGAGAATTTATCGGCGCTCGCCCCTCTGCCGTTGCTGGCAATGGCGCATATATTACGTTTCAATGTGGATTCATAATTCCTAGGAAATTATTGGAGCCAGTTGTTTCTTCGGGCTGCGTCGTATTTTGCGATCGCATATTATGAAAGGGAGTGTACAATATAAATTCATATTAATAAATTTATTAGATGCAATAGGGGTTTTGTGCGGTGGCAAAAGTTCGTTCTAAAACATTTTCTTTTGGTGAACTCACAATACAATTCACTATAGTATATTCTACGTAGTTTTGTTGATGTGTTATTAATTAACTGCAGTTTGGCGTATGTGATATACTTTGAATACATTTTTAGTACCAGTAAATAACACTGCCCTTTGCATGAAAGTAAATTTATTTTTCAAAACGATATCGCTATAATTAGTTATTAATTTATATACATGAAGGGTGACGAAGTATTTTATTCTGACACAGTATTTTACTATCAGTCCGTATTACGATACACGTTCCTCAGAACGAACAAGATTTTGAATTCTGAAATTGAATTTATATTTACATAACAGTCTCTTGATTTCAAGGGAAACGTATGTGCAAAAATATTTAAAGAATTGAAAAAAAATACACTGTTGCGTAAATAGTCGGGATATATAGGACCTGCTACAAAAATGAGAAATTATGGCGAAACATAATTTCAATCTTTTAGGTAAATTCCTAATCCACGTTTTTCAACATAGTGTGAGTTCGAAGAATACTTTTGAAGGGGATTATAGAAATGGTGAGTCTGCTAAAGGGCCAAATTTAAAGAAAGTAAAACAAATGATGATTCAAGTGCAAAATATGAAGACAAATTTAAATATGTTACGTTAATAACTGTTAACAGCTTTCGTGAAGGGAATTCGTGTATATTCGACCTTTCTTATAGCTCAATGTTCGCGCGAGACTACGGATGTAAAGTTGCTAATTTTCGAAGAAAGATATTTTATTTTTAAGGTATTTGGTGCCCGCATTCAACTTTCATTCCTCGTTAATGTTAAATTTACAATTATTTGTTAATATTAACTCTACGACGTAAGTACACAAAGAATACGTATTTCGCTACTATGCGCACCCCCCCTCCCCCAGAGCTTTCATATTTCAAATAAATTGAAAAGATTGTGAATTTTCACTGTTAATATTTTCTACTTACACTCTAATGTTGCTCAAAGCGAGTGGGTGAAACCTTTCCCACACATTACACCGAAACATTTTATAAGATCATATTTATCGAAACCTTTGCCCTACTTTGCCTTTACAACTACTCACCCTGGTTAAGTCGTCTTCGAGTCTGAACTCATAGGGTATACTTACGTTGCAAATAACCTGTTATTTTAGGCTTTCAACTTTCCGCACGTGTTTTAATAATATGACGGGAGAAAGTGCTAGACAATGTTAACATGTTATTTCGAAGTACGTTCTTCACAGAAAATGTTCCTTCGGCATTGCTCTGACAGAATATCTGGAAGTATATCTAAAATTAAATTTCTAAAATTAAAGCAATTTACTCTCGCTAAATAAGTTACTTAATTTTTCAACCGAGAAATCTGATTGATTAAAAATTCTCATTGGAATCTCATCTCATTGGAATTATAATGAAAATAGTTGATATAATGATAAATAAAAATAATATAAGAAGAATAAAACATATTTTAATTTATTATTTATTTAGTTGTTTATGTACTCCCCAATTGACGAAATAATGGTTGATACAAGTGCTACACTCAATAGACTTTGCTGGACTGCCTAGCCGTCATAACATTTGAACCACTTAACTAATTTTGGTGACTGAGTGGTGACTGGCTTTTAGTTAGGAGATGCTGTGTAAAACTGTGCAAATGTAAAGTTGTGTTACTATTTATACGTTGTTGCATTCTTTAACTTTAAATATCGCCTTTATGTTGCTAAGACAAATTGCTTCAAAAACAATTTCCGGCAAATCCAGCAAAACTCGTCAACTACAATGTTTCAAAGTATCAACACGAATTCATTAGGTTATCAAACATTAGAGCACAGTCATAGTTGATACATTTATTTTTGTATCTTAAGTGAACTATTATTTTGATGAAGTCCTTAAATTGCTACTTCGTAAGAAATATTTACTACTAAGGCACTCAAGAGGTGTCTTTGTTGACTGTGAAGGGTCTGTACACCACTTACGAAAATGCACGATTGCTCGATAAAAGATATACATCATTAAAGCTGCGATTTCAACGTATACACACGAATGAAATTCTGTAACCTGACACCGACGCCAAATTATTTCATTCGTCTTGCGAGAAAAAGAGTGTAAATTATCGGTCCCATGAGCATATACTTGCTTATTTTGACATGACATACATTAGGAAGTACAGAGAATATAAAGTAAATAGCAGGACAGGGAGTCCACATTTTCTTTTATTTTCGGACTGTGACAGTTATACAATGATAAAACATCCCCAGTATGAACGAGAAGTACGAGTTCTTGATGATTTACGAAGCTGTGTGAACTGGTGGACACAACACTCCTTTGGTAGGGAAGAAAAATGTATTAAATTGAACAAGGTTATAGATTCGAACATTGGAATCAGGAACCAGATAACGCGGCATTTTTGCGGAAGTAAATCCAAGGAGCTCTTCAAGCGATACGAAAAATATATTGTTTTTCAAAAATCGATATTTATCATTAACATATCTATACACTATTGTCGAAATTGCCCCGATGCACTATATGAAAATGCAAAAATGTGCCGTTATTAATTTTGTATACTTATTCACGTATAAAATAAAATTAATTTTAAATCCAAAACATAAATAAAGGGCCATCAATTGAGTACATAAAAAAATTCTAGAAACAAAAAAAGGCTCTTTACATGCCAGGAACAGGCTTCAAGATCATCATTTCAAGCAAACGCTCCTTAAACTAAGATGGAAGCCGGACTGCGAAATGGCAGATCGTACGTTTTCAGCTCGTTTGGCATTTCTCAAACCAATTACGAAAACTACTAATATTTTCGAATCCTACTTCTATCTATATCAAACATTCCGAAATGGTTTCGAGTCTTCGATCTCGATATTTTGTGTTATTTTCTTGTTCCATTGAACAATTTATAAGATGGTTCCTTGTTTCTAAACACAATTCAGAGGGTCTTTTTCTCCGCACACATAAATTGCTTTACTCTTTTGACATTAATAAATTAATACATTGATGAAATTAATCGAATATTTGAGTCCAGAGTCTTGCTGAATATCTTTCCGTTTTTCATATATTTTAGTCCAATAAGACATCTACGCGGCTGGCTCTGGGCTACATAGAGCACTGTCCTTGGCTTCCAAAATCAACGTTTTAAGGTTCAACCTCGGCTTCAAACGGTGGATTTTGGGAGAGCAGATCTTTAGTGACCAATACCACGTTTGAAATATGAAAAAGAATATTTGTTAAATGCACGGAAAACTCATAAATTGGTCATTCCCGTCTTAACCAAACTTAATGGCTCAGGCAAGAGACAACTGGAGTAACGGTCAAGTAATGACTGAATCCGTTGTCGTATCCGTTCTTGGTGGCAAATGGGGTCCGAAAATTGGTAGTTAGAAGCGCCTATGTAGTGCCAAAACTCCATAATACCATGCCAAGTGAGGCCCAATAGGCACGCTTACAAAGCGCTACACTACAACTCTTCTCTTTCTAGATGTACCAATCTACGAGAACAAGATGATCAAATTATATGCAGAATTTGAACCCACTCACCTCTAGCTTAACGTTGTAGCCCTATGATCTATTTAGGCTGGGGAAATTACCTCATCCACTCAATATAGTCTGTTTATATGAGCGTTTAGGCAGCTATCGCTGGCACCATCGCTGGCGGAGGCTGATCAATTGATTTGAATGTAATTGGCGCCTTAAGCGAACACGGGTACTCGTGGGTAAGGACGTTGCTATGCAAGCTTGGATACCAAATTCGGTCTCGCTACCAACTCATCGATACGTTGATATTATGTAATACACAGAATCGAGAGTTCCAGTATCGATTGGTACGGATATATGATGCAAATGGAAATTAAATGAATTTTACCTCACATTTAACATGGAAGATTAAAGGCAGAAGAAATCTTTTATAATATAACGCAACACTTCAATTGAACCACTGGTTCAAATAATGATCTCTGTAATAACGACTCTCTATAAGGTTCAATAACGCGATGTCTTGCATTTATAGAACTTTCGAATGGATTATTTATGGATAGGGATAATGGATTATCTATTACATAAATCGGAATTTTATAAAAAAAATTGCCAACTTTTATGTTTCCACGATCTGGACCTTTCTACCCCACCCGGATTTTGTGAATGTATTTGGTCTTGTATAAGATACCTTTCTCTGCATGCATTGTTACCATGTTTTCATCACATGGCATATCTACATGTAGAAACAGTTTTCTTGTCCGAATCTCTTATAACAATGCTGCTGCTATCGTAAGATAAGCACAGATTTCTTGATCAAACAATATTGGGCACATCCAAATAGAAGTCATAGGTTTTGTTGTGAGTTCGTACCACTTGCAGTCTGGGTTTGAAACTTTGAGGCTCATAAGAGCCGACATCTACGATTTATACCACCACCAAAGAAACGAAAACTGTTCGAGATGGGGATTTTTACAGATTGGTCGATGTGAGGAATGTCGCCGCTACGCATTGAGGTAAACGAAGGTGTTTGGGACGCTGTGGAGATGGGAGGCTGAAGGTAAGTGTCGAATTACCTGACAACAGAAGGACTGATCTAAAACTGAAAAAAAGAAATATGTGATTCTCGCATTGTACAATCAGCGAAAACGTAAACCCTTTTGACCTCCAAAACTTCATTTATCGTGTTTTGTTAGAACTGCAACTCATGGACTACTGATGGGTGAATATATCTGGACGTCATCACCCACCCCAGCAAGACGAATAAGAAAGTTATTTGGGACAACACAAGAGACGGGCAGTGCTGGAGCTGGTTGTTTCAAAAACCAACAATAGGTAATGCGACCTAAAACGCACATTTGTAGCACAATAGATGTAGAACGAAGTACAATAGCACGTTTTAGCACATTTGTAACGTATTGACGTTATTCACTGGACTGTCAACGTTAAGACTTATAACGGCAGAGATCAAGACGAGTTTAAGGCGCTGACGGGATATGCATTAAAACAAAATAAACTCATTACGTGCTAAGAGAAGGTGGCACAGATATTTATTTTAGCTGTGCCCACGTGTCATTGACGCAAGTGATATGCCTTTAAATTCTTTCATAATGCTTGATTAGGATTTTTGGTTGCGTGTGACAAATACGCAGTGTATTTTACGTTTTAGAAGCAGGCGTTTATAAAGTCATTGTCAAATCTCAGAAGGAAGCAATTTTACGGCCGAAAAACTATCAATTTCGCATGCAATCATTGGATGCGTATGAACGGAGAAGTGCATTCATTACCTCTTTCTTCTCTAGCACAGAATTTCACACGCCCACTCTGCGGCTAATTAGACAAGGCATCCTTTTCAACAGAGTGGAGTAAGCTGACCTTACAACCCCGCGCTACCAAAATAAGCGTACGGGCGCACGCATAAGCTTGACCGTTACAGTTCTAAGTCACACGGCTCGAAGTGCATTAGGTCAAGACGTTACAAGAGTGCTAACCCCCCCTAATAAAACTTATATGGAGCACCAAATCACATTCTTTTTTTGGATTAATGGTAATGGCTACGCAATATTATGTTGCACTTTCTCTCCTACTAAATCAGCAGGCATCACTGAGAAAATGGAAACGATATAACTGAAATTATGTGTAAACTAACAAAAGGCTCAGAAAAGTGTACCTACATAAAATGATTTAAGAGTCGTAATCTGCTGGTTAAACCAACCGCGTACGCGAGATCGATGTCAATATTTATAAAGCTTGGCTGTTTTTACAAAGTATGGGTGTTTGAACGTCCATGTACTGGAACCGATTATTTTTTATCCAATGTATTTTGACCTTGCACGATATGATACGGATGCCCTGATATTTCCTTAGTCTTTTCTCGTATTTTGCACAAGGAGACGCGTTTTAAAAAATCTTTTTTAAGTTGAATTTTAATTCGAAATTAATATCCACGGCCACGGTCAAATTGACCTTTGTTTCCTGCGAATTTAATGTTAGAGGTTACTAAACCAACATTAAAAACATCGATAGATTTTGGTCGATGTATTAACATCGATGTTTTGATTTTGATAATCGATTTTTGGAAACTTCGTCCTTTCGTTGCCGATGTCGCATCATTATCGCGTAAACCTGCTACATAACCCACCCTAAACTATAGTTGCAGTTCTCCTGCAACAAGGAATGAAGGCACTTAAAAATCCAAATGCACCAAAAATACAGTCAAATAGCTAAAAATAATAGAGAAGTCACAAAAATGCATTTTGAGGATCCAATCTGGATAATTGGATACTTTCGAAAATAAATCGTAAATAATAAGAGAAAGTATCGTTACTAGCCGTTGGACACCGTGCTCGCTTTCCTCTACGCGTCGCCGGGTTCGATTCCCGGTCAGGCAAGATTACAGTGTGCGTTTTCCTTGCAACGTGCCAGTAGATGTTGCTGTGTGACGATGGGAAAATTCACTCCTTAGGTCGAGAAGACCGGAATACGGCGTGGGGATATCTACGTGCTAACCACACGTACCCCCTTAACCCACGGCCGCGAGGCAGGGACGACGCCGGTAGGCCTGAGCGCGTTCACGCAAAGTACACGCATACGAATACGAAGGGGGAGGGCAAGGTTGGAATAAAAACGGCCGAGCGAAGGCCGCCCCGCGAAGCGACCTTCCGAACGGCGCGGGGTCAGGGCCCGTCCTCGCACGCGCCGCCCGGGGGGCCCCATTACATTCAAATCAATTGATCTCCCGCGCGGCGATGGCGTTACGCGATAGCAGGCGCGCGCTCTCATCTCGCGACGCATAATTCAGGAGACTGCGTCGCGGAGGAGGGGGCGGAGGGGGCGGGGCGGCGCAGGCGCCGCGGACCTGCATTTATTCATCGCGCCAATATCTGGGGTCCGGCGGCACTCGCGGGGGCCGTGGAGGGGCGGGAGCTCTGGAGGCGACAGAGAAGGCGTTAGGGAGGATGCCGGCGGAGGGGGTGGGAAAGGGAGGTAGAGGCGGTGGTGGAGATGGAGAAGGAATTGGAAGTGTTTGTGGAGGAGTGAAGGCGGAGATGGAAATGGAGGTGGAGATGAAGACCGAGATGGAATTGGAAGTGGATATGGAGGTGGGGATGGAGATGGAAGCGGAAGTAGATGCGGCAGCGGAAGTGATGGGGGGAAGTGGACGTGAATTTGGAAGTGGATGGCGGCGGAAGAGATGGTGTGGTGGAGGTCCACGGAAGGTGGCGCGGAGATGGAGGTGGCGGAGGAGGAGGCAGAGAGGAGGAGGAGGAGTCGCCTCCATAAGACGTCGAGCCGTCACAGGCGGGAACATTGGTGGGGATGAAGGCAGCGATGGAGACGGAAGCAGGGACGGTATTTATGGCGGCGGTGAAGGCGGTGGTGCTTGGGGGTCCCTTCCTCTTCCCTTTTCTCCCGGTGCGTCACGGTCGGGCGCTTCCCCGCGGCTCCGTTCACGTGCCCTTTACGCTAGTTCCTTCGTCCGCATTTGCCCCTTCTCCGTCCGCCTGGTCCGTTTTTCCTTGTTTTTCTGAGCCTTAATCCCTCCCTCCTCCCTCTCCTTACCACTCATCACCTCCTCACTCGCTCCCTCTCCTCATCCCTCCCTCCCTCCTACCTCATACCCTCCTCCACTCCCATCTCTCACTACTCCAACTCCTACCCTCCCCCCTCATCAACCTATCACTCCTCATTTCCCTCATCCCATCCTCTCACTCCGTCCCTCCCTACTACCTCCGTCCCTCCATCCACTCATCCGTCATCCACCTCCCTACGTCCCTCCATCCCTCCTCAACTCCCTCATCCTCCTCTCCATCCCTAAATCCCTCCTACCTACTCCCTATCCCCTCCATCCTCCCTAACTCCTACTCCTCCCTCGCTACACCCTCTCATCACTACCTAACTCACTCACTCCTCCCTCCTCCATCACCTCCCTACATACCATCCCCTCATCCATAACTCCACTCCTATCCTACATACCTACTCTCATCCATCCCTCCATCATCTCCTAACTCCATCCTTCCCTCACTCCCTCCCTCCATCCACTCCCTCCTCCCTCTCCATACCTCCCTACCTCCCATCATTCATCCCTCACTAATCCATACCTCCATCACTACCCGTACCATCACTCATACATCCCTCCTCCTCCCTCCTCCTCATCCTCGCCTCCTCTCTCACTCCATAACATCACCACTCCATCCCCTCCTCTACATCTCATAATACATACATACCTACTCCGTCAATCCTCCTCTAACTCCTCCTCAATCCCGTACCTCATCTCAATCACTCACTCCCTCCTCCCTAATCCACTTCCTCACTCCATCACCTCCTCACTCCCTCTCCCTCCTCCTCTTATCCTCCTCTCCCTCCATCCCTCCTCCCTCTCCCTAATCCTCCTCCCTCACCTCACCTCCTCTCACTACCTATCAATCACTCCATACCTACTCAATCATCCTCCATCACTTCCTTCCTCATCTCCCCTACCTCAAATAATCATCCACTCCTCCTACCTCACATCCATCCTTCCCTCCATAACTCCCTACCTCACTCATCCATCCTCCTACTCCCTCCATAAATACTCCTCAATCCTCCCTCCCTACTCACTCCATCCATCTCACTCCACTCCATCATACTCCCTCACATACATTAAATCACTCATACTACCATCCCTAAATCTCTCACATCCCTTCCCTACCTCACTCCATACCTAAAGTCCCTCCCTCGCACATCCCTCAAATAACTACATTCCATCCCATCAATCATACCTCACTATACCCACTAACCTCTTCCTCCTCATCCATACCTGCGCTTTTTCCCCGGCTTCAGGGCGTGGCCCTGGGCCGTCCGGACAACCCCCTGTGGG
>BOPP01000155.1:2964729-2976269 GCA_017312745.1 Gryllus bimaculatus
TCTCGCGCTCTCGGTCTCTCGCGCTCTCGGTCTCTCGCGCTCTCGGTCTCTCGCGCTCTCGGTCTCTCTCTCACGAGAACGAGAGCGAGATCTCTCGCTCTCGCTCGCTCTTTCACTCCCCCTCGCTCTTTCTCTCTGTCGTCCCTCCGCTTGCGCTGACGGCTCCATCGCCTCTCAATCGACGAGGAGGGGCCGGGCGGAGGGAGTCGGTGGGCGACGGCAAGCGCGCAGGAATTCCGGGACGTTTCCAATTAGCGCGCGCTCGCGGCTTTTTGCAGCCCTCTCCCCCCCCCCCGCGCACAAGCGCTCTCGTTTCCCGCTGGCGGCCCACGGCCCACGAGCCCCGCAGGCGCTGCGAGGTCGCCCCTTGCCGGTGGCTGATTGATTCATTGACAGATTTATGTTTCCGGGCATGTGCCGCAAACGCTAAAGTCATTAGTCCCTTTACTGAAGTCAATGTTTTATCCCGAGAAGAGCGGTGGATCCATCCCCGCTGGCTGCTGATATCCGGCGCCGACCTACACGTCAACTTGTCGGTGATTTACCGACCATGTATCTCCTGAAGGGAACCGTCCCAGAAGGAATAAGCTAAGCTTCCGAGTTTTTTTGTCCCCTCCACAGTAACCCTGTGGAGAGGGGGATTTTATTTACTTAATTTTTTTTACATTGAACTGCTGCCTTGCGGCTTAAGCAGGTAGAGGAGGGGATTTTTCTTACATCTAAGTTTAATATTGTAGTCCTAAAGCTCCCGACTGCTCTTCATATGTGTAGTAGTGTAGTTCACGTAGGTGTGGGAGTAAGAGGAAAAGATAGACAGGGATGATGTAAGAAATACTGCACCGTCGAGCACAGTCTATGGCCCGCTTGAGAGTTATTCTGGACTCGCCTTATGTTGATCAAAAGACACTACGGAAAACTATCGATAGCAGCATATCGCTAGAAATCTCCTAGACAGCGACTGAATTTGATTTAGCTGTGCTGCTGGTGTCGAAAATCAGCCACCGTCGGGACTAGAGCCCTAAAACCTCCAGGCCAGAGTCATTGCAGATACAGAGGCAATTAGATGAATTCAGCCGATCCAACTATTGGGAAAAATCGTCTCAGGGCGCTAGTTGGCATATTCACTGATGTTGAAAGTCCGGGTTCGTCCTTCCTTGTGCCAGAAGACCGCTACTCACGGGAAACTGAGAACTAATTTTTCCCGGCACATTGTAAGTGGTGCTAATCAACCTGGGAAGTTGGTAGCTCCCAGCTGACGGCGGCCCCAAACCAGGCCTAAGTAAGACGTTTTGGAGGAGCGTTGCTTTTCATCGTAACCTAGTGTCAGACTGACAGTGCATTAGGGCATCCTAAGGGGAGTGAGAATAAGTCGAAAATGCAGGCGCTCGCTTGGGAACGAGTTAAATCTCTGGTATGAAACTATGGTGCAATTGGGGTGCTTTCCTTTGTTAGCGTAATATACCACGAATGACTGGTAGTCAAGTGACTTAGTGCGTCAACTACTGAGGTCAGTAGTACCGTAAGTGTAGTTAATGTTATATCCCGGGGAAGTAGTATTGTTCTTACATCACTAGAACGTGACATTCGACGCCGGGCTAGACGCTGCGTCAGGTTACAAGTTTTCCACCTTCAGGTATCTTCCTAATGGGGCGACAGTAGTAGCCCATTTGTTGGAAAACTGCTCCGAAATTTATGTGTTGCTGACTGAAGAACTACCGATCAGAGCATCCTACCGCAAGCAATTATTCTCCACATCGTATATCGGAATTTGATCTTTGTGCCTGACTTCAATTGTCGAACACTGAACTCTCGCTCAATGATTTCCCAGGAATGTTGTTGTCTCTGAGTTCTATAAGTAGAAGTGTCGAAAGCAAATCGGGGCTGAGATAGTTACATTGAGATTTTACCGAAGCGATTCAATTCATTCCCGTAAAAGAATGATATTAAGAACGTGAGACCTCATATCTATCCCTGTAGGCGATGTAACATCTGGCTGAACCATGTCCAGGAAAGCGAAGCTTCCTCCTTTTATCTTCATTCATTCGTATACCCTCCATATCGCGAGCTTGCTGCGTCATATTTTTGTAGCCAGGAATGAGGCATCTTGTTTTATTTTACGTCGGCATATTAGTACAATTTTAGATGAGCAGAATTTTATGTGTCAAACAACTCAAACGATGGCAAATGAAGGAAAGTTGGATTGGGGCGGTGGAACCGTGAGGAATGGATGCGTAGATGGATGAATAGAGGGAGTGGTAAAGGAATAATTAAGGAAAGGATGATCGGAAGAACAAACGAAGAAAGGAAGATAAGAAAAAAGGCAGGCAAAATGACAAAAGAAGAAAGGCCGGCAGGAAACTGGCAGAAATTAATACTGACAGGAAAATGGAGATTTATGAAGAAAAATAGGATAGAATGCCAGAAAAAAGAAGGTAGGGCAGGAAGGAAAGCTCGCTTTATACAGTGCAATATCTGATTGTATTTTTTATTCTTGAATTCCATGTCAATGGATATAACGATCTTATTACTTGTCTACCTCTATTTGTATTGTTCCGTATATCTTTGCTATCATGACCATCACGTGTTAAAGGTACACCCAGAGAGTTAAATTCTTTCACACCTTTAATTATACCCCTATAAAAAGAGAGTCGGTGGAACTCCTCGTCTCTCAGAAAAACAACAATACTAAAAAGGAGGACTGCCCTCGTCACTGCCCTGAGGAAGCCTGCGAAATGTCAGGCGAAACGTCGGCACCCCAGCCAACGACGCCAAGGCGTCTCCCGGATAGCCGAGAATTCATGGATTCGAGCCGCGGAAGCTTACGTAAACAATACTAAAAAGCCTAATCAAAGAAAAAAAAGGTTTAAATGTTACAAAGAGGGAGATGTGCCTTCCCCACTTGAGGGCCTCCAGTCCTGAACTCAAGACGCACACCCCAGACCCGGAATGGCGAGAGCGGCGCCCCCTCCCCCGCCCCCGCAATTTGCGACGCACGGCGCCGCTCCGCCCGCAGCGAATGGCTGTGCAGGCGCCGCGACGCCCGCGTGGCCTCAGGCCTTCCCCCTCCCCCATTACTCCTCCCCCTCCCTCCTCCCACTGGACCCCTGCCCGCCCACGCACGCCCCGTCACGGCTCTCGCTTTTTGGGCCTCACTTACCTTTTTTTAAGAAACCTTCTCCTCTGAGCGCCCTAGGGTATATCAGAAAAAAATATTTTACCGATGGTGTTACGCGTACAGTTATTCTTTGAACACACTCGGAAACAGCATGTAGTTCGTCTTTCTTGTCAGGTACAGTGGTTCGTATTGCAGATTCGTTTTGGCGAAATAATAGTACCTCGAATCCTGGCAGTCAGTATAACTCACAACATTATTACATTTCAGCAAACTCGCGAAATTTGTGCATGTCCAAAATAATTTTCTTCTCTGTCGATATGAATGAAGAAGATAGCCCTTTCGACGTGTTGCACCCTGGACATCGCCGCCTTGGTCATTGCCTGTCTTCACCACCGCCGCTCGCTCCAAATCTATACTTCCCGCCACCGCTCACCATTACCCGCCACTGCCAGCCAGGTTGTCTTCAACATTTTCAAAAGACTTCAGGTAAAGTCATCAGTCGCTGACATGTCAATATATGACATTTTCGAACCAATAATTAAGAATTAAAATAAATATTGATAACTTACCAATAAAAATGAGATTTCTGAATTTGAGTATTTTTGTGAGAGTTATGTTAAAACAAGTGAAATGTAAAACAGTACTCCGGTATGTGGACATAAATATTTGCAGGACGTTTCTTAAAGCAGAAAATTATTTTTCCAGAATCACTAGGTCACATGATATCAAATGAGATATGTAACAAAATGTTTGAAGTAATAACCCTTTATTGAAATTTCACGATTATATACAGTGTTAAAATGTTGATGAAATAACTTCCGAAGGCTTTTTTTTACCAGCTGTTGGTTCAATCTACCCTGAATTGTGGAAATGCTGAAGAGTTGTGGCTGACATTGTAAAGATGGAATAATTGGTGTCATCTTTGTCAGAATAGTTTTATCGTGAAACTTAGTTGACAAAGATGACATCAACTATTTCATCGTTAATCTTCCCTTCTCGTCAAGCGATTTCTTCTTAAAAAAATACATACACAATTTTGATCAGTAGACGTAATTTTGGCAGAACTCAATAGAGTGAAATCGAATTCAATTTTTGCTATTAAAACATAAATTTCTCAAATGTTGACACGTATTTCCGAGATGTCAGCTACAGCAACCTTTCCAATAATCGACAATGTTTTGTCCGCTGCATTTCGTAATCGGGACCACTGTGCGTCGTGTCCACCTCCTTCGTTGCCGTTGTCACTGCCACCCGTCCCTCTGCCATGGCAAGCCCTCCGTGCGGCCGGGCCGCGTCCCAGCTCGCCACGTGCTGCACACGGCGCAAATCGAGCGCGGGTCCAATCCTTTCTCGACTACGTGCGCGACGTGAGCCATTATTGGCCCGAGAAGCGAAGAACTCTTGTTGGAATTGTTTCCGACAGACAAAGACACACATCTTTATTTTCGAGCGCCAATGGATTGCCCTTGCCTTTCAAGGAACAACATCGTTATTTGGACATCATTTGATTTACAAAAAATACGAGTATAAAGCGGTTGTCTGTACATTAGATGAAACAAAATCATTAATCCTTTCATTCACCAAATTAAGTACTTCACTCAGTCTTCCCTTCATAATTATCTTCAGTCATTCAGTTGCCTGTTTTTTATTCACCCGATTTTCATTTACTCGTCGATTCGCTCATTTCAGCGTTCGTGGACTATTCTATTCATTCACATGTCCATACTTCCGTTCATTCTTTCATTCATTTTTTCCTTTCATTCAGTCGTGTACTAATTCAACATTCACTTTTCACTCACGCAGATATGGATCGTGCATTCTTTCTGCGTTTGTTACTCATCAATATACTGCTTCTTTGTCACTTCTTTACACAATCCCTCCAATATTTTATTATCCAGGCATGTGCATCCTTTCACTGTTCTCTGGATTTCATTGACCAGCTGTCATCGTCCCCAGAGATTGTTATGTAAATGAGTTTCACTGTCGTTTAGCAGTACAGTTTCTAGTCTTGAAGTAGGTCAGCTGTTTTATTTTGCTTGCAACGTAATTGATTTGTCTATGGAGGGGTGATACTGTGATATATGGTTTATGATAGAATCGTGATTTACAACATCAGATTAAACTGGGACATATAATAAATGCAAACATGGAACATCGGTTGCAAAGATACCGCCAATTAATTACACAATCTGCACTAGCAAATTTACTTTAATGCTTCAATATCCCGTGGCCAAAAATAATTGATACGCAGACGAATGCCGGGGCAGTACCCTAACAAACGGTCCTTGGACAGCGAGTAATTTTCTTTTCCTTTTCGTTGTCCTATCCACAGTCCTTACACACACTTACACCCTACACACATACATTTACATGTACTACGCTTCCACACAGCCTGGGAGACCAGACATGAGATTTGAGGTTCTCCAGGCTAAGGCACTGCCCGAGGAGGAGATATCTGTTGAAGGAAATTGCACCGCAATCCGACGTGTAGGTCGGCAACGAATCTCGCTACCCAACGGAAAAAAACGCTGCCATCACTCTACATAAATTTATTCAGTACACTAACGTGATAAATGGCAATAACACGTGCCCGGAAACATCAATTAGCCAATCAATCAATACAGTGTGGGAACTTTGATGTTGGTCAGGTGAAACAATGAACTTTGCCGTCGCAGTTCGATCCTTTTTGGTTTAACCTGAGTGAGTAGCCACAGGAGTACAATTGACGAAACTCCAAATGACTATAACGCTTAGGGGCGAGGATCCCATCTTGGCACTAATGTTGGCATCACGGAGGAACTGGATAATATTTTGATACTCTGTATCCAATATCTTTACCAAACCTATTTATTTACTTATTTGTTTATTTTGTTTCTCTATTTGTACATAAAAACAGAACTGTATCTCGTGTAAAGGAGAAGTATAACCTGCTTCACGTATTCATGGAGGTTCTCTGGGGAAAATGATATTCGGTCATTTTTAAAAATTTTGATTTGAAATTTTTAGTTAGTAATTGAATTGAATTAAGTAATGGAGAATATACACTACGTTCGGTTTACAGGCGTAATTTTTGTCAGAAATGGTTATTTTATTTTCTAATGGAAAACCTGTCTTAGGTACCCACAAAAAATTTCAACACACCCGTACTACCACATTCACTTCTTTACACTCCTGCAATGGAAATTAGATAATGCAAATTACGTTCTATAATTTCTGAGTTACAAATTACATTATATTTTTTTAGGAAAAATAATTTTGGATGTCTAAAATAGTTTCTACTTTTGTATAATCCTTCATATGTCATGTGTTTTTGGAAAATATGCAATATCCTAAGTCTTGTAGGTATTTAATTTTTAAACCTCATTATATGTAGGAGATGCACAGTAAAGTTTAATCCTCAGAGATCAAGAATCCTCAAGATTTCTCAAGATCTCAGAAGTCTTGCCTTTTTCCTTAACGTTTTATATGTGGATATTTCGGATTGGATGTTGCGTGTCTTTCACTGTGTGTTCCGTTGAATGCAAAACTTTTGTGGTGCTTCATTTACTTTGACCCTTGTCACTCCTTTGCTCCTTTCATGCAGCAAGAAGCTTCACATCCCATATTAAATTTAAAACTTCTTGAGTCACACAATGCACTAATTTCTTTTTGGAAACAAAAATCGCATCTCCAATACAAAAGTGACAAGTGCGAAATCGTCGTTTTTCAGCCAAATGCTGATAAGAGGTTACCAAAGAGATACAGCTAGAAGGTGAATATTTGGTACAAGCTATACCGAGTTTTACAGAACTACGAGACTTAAAATTGTAATTACTGAGAAATCAGAAAATCGCACTTGTGTTACTTTTCTATTGGAGGTGCTCAATATTTTAGGGACATTTTGACTACATAACACTATGGAAACGTTCATTGGCATTTTGCGTTTTGCCCTAGTGCACCTCTCAAAACTCTCATTACTTGCCAGTATTCTGTACACTGGTACTATTTTGACATCTGATGACTATAGTTTACATTTTTTCTTGTATTGAGAACCTGGTGCACTTTTCGCAATTACCTTGTTGTAGAAACACCAGGACAATTCAACTCGTGGGTATTTAGAATGCTGTGGCTGGTCATCTATGAATATACAGTGATATAATGTTGCACACACTGCACACTTCATCTGTTCAACATTAGGGATATTATTTTATAGCCCTTTTATAATAATTTCCTAATTTTATAATGGTGTCTTCCTCCAGACCACTTTCTTTTTTCCTCCATGTGTGTCACCTTTTACCTTCCAGTCTTTCACTGTGCTCCTCAGTCCTGTACCTAATCTTTTGGCAATGTAAGTCAGGCACTCTTCTTTCACTATTACATTATCTGAATATTTCGGACCAGAAGGTAGTTACTTTATGGGTTTTAACATCATCATATACCAGTTGTAAACTGGGTATGATGCGTATGATGCGGGTATGATGAACTAAACGTCAGATGTTGGGAAAACAAGATGTCGAAAGAGAACTCCACAGATCCACTTCGTTCACCACAAATTCCAAATGGTTCGACCTGGAGTTTAATCCCGGTACCCATTGAGCAATCTGATAACTACAGCACGGGTCGCTTCCACTGATATACACTTAATGCTTTCTGGCACGTAAACTACTGTGGTTATTACCCCCATTTCGAAGTTAATGTTTTATTCTCTAATGTGTAGGTGATGCCTTCCCAGCTGCATGATGAAATCCAGCGCCGACTATAATAACGGATTCAGAAAGATTTGCATAGAATCTTCCCCAGAGAGGAACCTCTCCAGTCAAGACAAGCTTTAAACAGTCCATCTGGTATCCCCGCATGTGTGGTAGTGTAGCGCACGTGAATGTGTATGTGAGTGTGTGAATGGAATAGGATCGGACCCTAGCCCCTAGGAGAAGGGAGGATTTCGTATGAATCGTGGTCCGGTTGTTCGGATACTATTCTCGAATTCGTCTGGCATAGAACGGAGAAACTATGGAAAAATACAGATCAGAGCAGCCAACCGTTAGAATTCTCGTTTCAACACCTGCTGCATTGATCCTAGTAGCTCTCGCTATAGCTAGAGTACAAAATCCACCACCGTCAGGATACGAACCTCCCGGACACGGTAGCTGCAAATAGCGCTGCAATGCTGGCTCTGACCAAAATTCAGCCGATCGGGACACCCCGACAAACTGGACACCCGGACGAGCGTTTCGAATCACCCACGGCTTTTTCACGTCAGATATTACCGTCACATATTACCAAGAAAGGAGAGCAGATAATTTCGGCAATATTTTAATACGAGCAGTGGACTTTGTCAGGAACCTCAATGGGCAATTGCTTTGCGCAATCGCTGTCGCCGCCCCCGCCCCCGGCCACTCTCCCACCTGCAAAGACGGTACCGTCACCGCTTCCGCCCCCGCTAAGCCTCACCAGTGACACCTCACATGGCCCCCTTCCCTACCACATCTCACCGTCCCGGCTCATCCCTGTCCCTGTCCCCGTCGCGGTTTCGCCCACGCCCACGTCTCCCTCCACGTCAACGTGCATATCCACTTCCCCGTCCACGTGAAGGTCCCGCCATATTTCGTCCGCGCTACATCCACGACTGCGGCCACATCCACGTCCACGTCTACTTTCCCGAAAACGTCCAGGTCCCGACCACATTTCGTCCATGTCTCCCACCACGTCATATGTCTACTTCCCCGTCCACGTCCAGGACCCGTTCCCATTTCGTCCACGCAACTTTAACGTCTCCATGCGCGTTTCGTCACCCTCCACATGTACGACCACGTCTACTTCCACGTCCAGGTCCGACCACAATTCGTCCACGTCTCCGTCCACGTTTTGTCCCCGTCCACGACCACGTCTCCGTCCACGTCGGCGTCCACGTCTCCGTCCAGGTTTTGTCCCAGTCCACGACCACGTTTTGTCCCCGTCCACGTCAGCGCCCACGTCGGCATCCACGTCCATGCCCCGTCCCCGTTCACGTCACTGTTTATTCCCGGCCCGGCCCCGCAGCCTGTGCCATCACCACCGCCACCACCAACACCGCGTCCAATTGCTTCGCGCAGCCGGCGGCGCCGCCTCCTCGGACCGGAAATCGGCGATTTCCCCGCGGGCGCGCGGCCGCCCGCCACCTGCCAGCGATGATGTATGCGGCGGCGTCTTCATTCGCTCACGCGCGCGTCTGCGCCTAATGCCCCGACCCGACCGCCCCGCGCCCACGCTTCAAGCACGCACGCCCAGCTGCCCACCTACCCGCAATGGCCAACCCATTCACCAGCCCGCGCAGTCACCCCATTCACTGGCAGCCATTGGCAATAAGCATGCCCACCTGTACGTCCGGTCCAACGGCACACCCACCTGCCCGTCACAAAGACCGCCCGCTCGCCCCTAGGTCAACCCACCTTCATGCCCGTCCGGCGGGCGACCCACCTTGCTCCCAGCTCGCCCCCACGCCCAACTACCCGCCGGCACACAGCTCGTACCACCCACTCAGCACATCTCCCGAACAACCGCCGTTGCACCCGCAGTTCCTCCGCAGGGTGAGCATGGGCGAGCGACAGGTAGGGTGGACTCGTGGGCGAGTGGGCAGGCGCAGGACCACTGGCCGGGAAATGTGCGGGTGGGTGTGCGAGTAGGCGGTTACGCGAGCGGGCTTGCAATCTTCGTCCGCCTGCTTTCAGTTTATTCTCAGACCGCCGACGTAACAAAAAACACTCGGTCTTAATAATAGAACACTCACTTCGTATTTCTAAAGATCGGTTGAAGGTCTACATTCTGCAGTACAATTAAAGAGACTTCCTGGAGAATTCGAGGTTACGTGCTAACCTATAACTTATCTTGAGGCGAAAAATTTGCTATAAATCAAACGAGGCGTATTTATTGACGCTCAGCTCATCCGGAGACCTTCATGATCAGTTCGGGTGAAACTCGACTGTTTTTGCCCGCTTCTATATCGTTTTATTGCTAAGCATGGATATATATTTTTAACATTTCCTGAACTATACGAAAGTTAAGACAAAAAGCATTTGATTCGGTCCAAAAATTCGAAATATCTATTTGGTGGCAAAATTCGTGTGGGTTATTAAGTCAAAAGAATGGTTATAAAGGCATGCCTATATTGTTGAAATAACGTGTGTGTACCACATTTGACAGTGGCACAACAACTCTAGCACATTGAAACCTTTCGGGATCTAACTTTGAACACACGTCGTTCTTAAGGAAGATAAGCACCGCTAATACCGTATTTTATATTAGTACCTAATGAGATGCGTTTTGTACAAAAAAAATTGCACAAATTGTAAAAGATGTTTGTCTAGCAAAGTACTAAAAGTCCGTCACCATTCCCCTCTAAGAACATATCCTGCTTTATAAGACTTACATGGAAACAGCTGTTAGGAAAATAAACATGTTTTCAATAAAGTGCCAAAAATTGAGATTTTTAATTGTCCCTAACCTACAGTAGCGTTTGTAGCAATATCGGATAGAACTTACTTACACCTCTCTAAAGAAGCCCAAGTAATGAAAAAACAAACTTGTAAAGAGTGAAAGAAAAAAACTATTATTTATGAATACCATTTGACCCAAAACGAATCCTTTTTGTAATAATTAGTAACTAAATTACATTTGCTTCAAATCAATTCAACATTCGATTTCTGCATTTCACAAAGCACGACAAGAATAACATTAGGTATGCCATGGATTTTCTGATTCTGCTCGTTTTCCTTCGTTTTATTTCGTTTTTTAGGTATATTTTCTTTCATTTCATTTATAAAGTACATGCTTAACGCTCTACTTCCGTTACACAAAGGTATGACAAAGTTACTGGTATTGTTGCCATTCCACTCTACTTGGGAGAAGGGAGAAGGGAGAAGGTTGGACCTTCCCTATATTTTGCCCTGAGGAAGGTCGCAGCGTGATCGAAACCTCACGTCCACTGTGTAGAACGCGCCATCTCTCGAACAGTCAAATAGAAATATATTGGTTTGCCAGTATCAATCCCTAGATTTTTGCGTGTCTGACAGTCTTTACATTAAGAGTGATGTTTTACCACGAACTTTGTGGATAGCTTTAAAACATTCGCAATGCTTGCCTTCTGTTGCCAATCATATCAATGTATTCATTGTTTTTGTTGTCCCTTCTGCAGTTAGTGGTTCCCATGTTGAAGGCATTCACATTCAGTGAATTGTATCCATCATCTGCTTGTTAAGCAATTTTCATTACGCCATTTTCACAATATTTTCCCCTCCTTTTATATTATTGTATTATGCAAAGTTTTGGAATATTTAGCAGACGACTTCTTCTATTTTCGGGATAATTATGACAAATCACCGTCCCTATTTTCTTCGGGCCTCCAGACAGACCACCGGCCTATGTGGATCAAGGCATCAATGTAGTGTATGTCAATGTAGTGTACGTCAAT
>BOPP01000155.1:2992898-3010942 GCA_017312745.1 Gryllus bimaculatus
CCCGCTTACGGTTCATGCGTGCTACTGTGAAGGTGGTAAGTTGGGGGTGTAGGTGGGTATGTTAGAATGGAACCTCCGTATACCTTCAATAGATTCAGTTTAAAGTTTTGAATCAGAGAATCTGCATTATTCATTTCGATTATAGGCATAAATTGATCAAAAACTATGCAGCTTCCGGGTATGTGAGAGGTGTCGTTAGATACCCAGGAACACGGGAAACATCAAAAGCTATGAAACATTTTCCGTTTTGACAGAAATAAAAAGATTTGGTTATGTTATTTTCTCGCACTTTTCTCTTACTGCGCAAACCGACTGAATACTTACTCTCAATGTGGTGTGTTATTGTATATCATATAGTTGATGTATCCGACAGGAAGTCACCATGAAAGAGATCTTCTGCGATTAAATATTTGCTAGTTATGTGTTGCATTATAGAACAGCAATTGTTTTGATATTCTTGAAATATTTAGAACTGTTCCTCTGTGTATCCGTTTATGAATACTAGGTTTTCAATGATTAAATTTAATTTTCTGAGTGAACCCCACGAAAAAGAGCTGTTTCTCAATTTACTGCATTTCTTTAATTTAGATATTACAGTGAATGTACCTACACGAATACATTTACATCACAAAATCACAAAAAGCAATAGATCAAATTATAGTTAAAAAAACCACAACTAGATATGAAATAAAAACTACTAATATAGGTTACAGTGACCATGATTCACAAATTCTTACAATTAGTAATAACATGAACACTGACACAAATTTTACACGCATGTGCAGAGCATTTACTAAAGTAATTATTTACGGACGATTTGCTGAAGGACATAGGGGACACAGTTTATAACGCTGTTGACACAAATGAAAATATAATATATGTTATTGCAGTATTCGTGAAGATATTTCTGTTAAATTAATTTGTTGCATAGTTGTAAGAGAAAATTTTATCTATTGTTATTGAGCGGTGTGCATGGAAACCATTTTGTAAGGTTTTGTCAAACAGCATAATTGCTTCTACAAGCCACGAGTCACAAATATTCTCACATGCTTATCGCCACTTAGGTCAATTCTTTCAACAATCTTAATAGTGACGATATTGGAATGAGTTCAATAATTCCGAAATCGCTTACTATGACCTGCAGTCACTGAATTGCCAAATCCATAAGATTATCACCCAGAGGAGAATGTATGTTGTGGAGCCCTGTCTGCTTCGTCGAAGCTGACTGTTATAGAACCTGCCAAAACAATCGATGGATGGCATAGCCAATACAAGAGATAATGAAGACGGATCCATAGGTGAAGATACTAAGGTTCTGGCAGAGAAACTAAACATTCGGCGAAAGACATTAGCATTTATTGGGTTGTGACAGGAAAAAAGTAAAACAATGTGACAAGTAAGAGGCGACTAAAGCATCATTTAATATAGAAAAGCAAAACAGATTTTTCCAGGATTTGTTCACAGCATGAAGTAACACTGGACGAACAATATGATTGAAAGGGAGGGCACGCACGCCGAAATTTATTACAACACTTTTTACTTGCATATTCTGTCAGAGTTATACAATAGAAAATAAAACTTGCATTTATATCATGATTAAAATAAAAATTATTTTCATTTTTGATAATTAATCAAGACTCTTATTGTTTATGACCATTCATCCAGTGAAAAGGCGTTTTAAACCAGGAAATAGAACGACGCGAGCCGACAGGGAGATCGGCAGGACGAAGTGTAGGGAGCAGCAGAGGTCACGGAACCCGCGAGCCCTCCTACAACTCGTTCTGGCAATTCTGTTCTTCTCGGCCCGCGGGCGATGATTGTTTTAATTCCACCCTGTCAGTCAATGCTCGATACGGCTGTCCGTCGGAATTAATGTGTTCTTTTGTACGGAGATAGCAATGTGTGTTCTGATGTATCTTCCTGCATTGATCCACGTGTGTCTACAGACGACCGAGGCGGGCGTTGGGGAAATCAACCTGCCGAATGTCAAAAGTACATTTGGAGTGCAGAATCGCCTTCAACTTCTCCGCATACTCATCAATCCGCAAATGAATATAAACGTTTAAGAGAAAATTACAAAATATACAAAAGACATTCCTCATTCTTCCCAAATGGACACAAAGCTCATGATATATACATACAGATATATTATATAACGTGTTGCCTGCAGCAGAAAAACCACACAAAATCGTTTTCTGAAACGGAGAACGCACAGTGCTCAACAACAACCAATACCAACCAACATTAAATATTTTAACAAAATCAGTACATTTCAGTCTAACAGCGGCGGCAACGGTGTAGTGGTTAGCTTATCGGACTGTTATACCCAAGTTAGCGGGTATAATACCCGACCGACGCCGTAGCGAAAAAATCCTTCCTTCAGACGGGAAGTAAAGCCGGCTGTCCCATGTTAGTAGATTTACTTGCATGTCAAAGATTCGCAAGCCTAAATGACGCCTCTGAGCAAATTTCAAATTGCCTGTTTCTCTCTCAAGAAATGCCCGCTATTTGGTGAAAGGAGCGTAGCGAAATTTGCGTGGTCAGACGGAAGAGCGGGCCTGATGGCCCGAGCCTCGCCACGTAAAATAAGGCATTAATTCAATTCAATTCAACAATTCCATACATTCAAAAACTACAAAAATATCGCTGTTCCATTACGGAACACGTGAATAGGAAATAATTAATCGTGGGTGTCCTCTTCCTTGCAGATTTGCTGCCGCGTGACGTCAGCAGTGTTCAAGGCTGTGACGCATTGAGTATGAGAATTTAATTGGCTCGCGCTGTATGAGAATAAGAGGAATAAGACAATCAATTAATTTCATTTTTTCAAAATCTAAAATTTGTATTTATTTTTGGACTTTTCTCGAGTGTCTGGGTGATTAACGAAACAATAGCCACATCCTACAGGACAAGGGACGGCGTAGTTTTCACTTTCTCCTCGCATTGGATATAAACTAGGGGCCTCCGGCAGAAGCAAAATTACACAAATTGCCACGTATATTTTGTCAACACAATTCAATAAAGAACTTGAAGGAAAGGTTGAGAAAAAATTAAAATATATTCCTCATTATCGTCTGCTGTTGGTTTTAACATATTTACAGAAACATACCAAATTTAGCAGACAATTTTTAACATTAATTGAAAATGATATAGCTCGTAGTTATGAAATTTTTAAAAAGTATTGTGATACCTAATTTAATAAGAGAATAGCAATAGACTATATATGAATAATATCTATGGAATAACTATAAACAATCCTTTGAAATATATATTTTATAGGGAAAATGTTTATATTTATCGTTCACAAATTTAACATAATAAATTGCTAAATGTAAAATGAAGTTAAAAACAATTGTATAAAATATAATTGTTGATAAACAACGGTAAAATGTAATAAGGTGGGCAATGGTCCAGTTATCGATGCGACCACAAATAAATAAAAGAAGAAAAAAAAGCGAAACTTTTCCAGTGTCTCAAGCCTTCAATGTGCACGATTCGATAGAAAAGGGCAGTGGCCTGTACGAGTGTTCATTGCAATTGCATTGTTGTAGAATACCTCAGATTCAAATCGCGGGTCGTCTATTGCCGAGCACTTTTTTCTCGCTTTGCGCCGCTTACTTTTGCTCGCGGGACTTGTTCGCTTGCAATACATATTCAAGACACACGTGCACGATCTTCCTTTCACAATTCCCTCCCCGCGAAGTACACGATTGACTCGTCGCTTTCCTTTAAGAGCCTACGAGTACTCCTGCTTTCACACTTCTTGTTGCACCACATGAAAATCAGTAAAGTTCACGGTGTACTGAAAAAGGGGGAGCGAATAGTGGGTGTGTTGGATTCTTTTCCAGCGATCATCCTCGTAACCGGATTTGGATACAGACACCTGACTTACATCTCCCGTTTCTCTATTTAAAACAAAGACACGTTAAGCGAGGACGATGGCCTACACGTAGAGCAACTAGGTCTCCTGTATGCGTAATTCAGTAACGTACTCTTCGAACTGTCACATTTTTTTTGCTACAATGCAATTTGGTATGGACTATCACAGTTCTGTACTGGAAAGTTTTGTGAAAAAGTATTTCTCATTTTCAGTTAATTGTTTTCACGCCGAATTTTGTATTTTCGTCTCTACAAACAGACCTGAATGATAATTTATAGTTTTAGTAATTTTCTTGTTTTAAACTAAACTCTTCTCTGTATAGATATGGGTTTATTTATTTACATAAAAGCATACTAAATGCCCATGATACAAGGAGAAAAGTACTATCAGAGTACGTTTTATCATGTCTCTATGCTCACTGTTTCACTATACATAGATACATTTATGAGAAAAAGAATCAACAAGTGGTTAGGCAAAATTTTGTGATAAATGTTCGATCTGTGAATAGAAAACTATCTCTTGAATCAGCGTCTACCTAGGGATAACATCAGAAACAAAAGGATGAAACAGTCTAAAAATTATTCAGTATCTGAGAGACATTTAATAAATTTGCATAATTTGTTAAGTTTATGGACACATTATTTTTATCCTAGAATCTTAGATTCCTAGAATTGTGTGTAGTTGGGATACACTGCGGGTAATTGAGGAATAAAACATTTCACAATTCTACATATTTGACGTACTGCGCCCATTCCTAACCCCAATTCTTCTAAGTATGAACTCGCTTGTGTGAACAGGAAAAAATGCCTCATTATTGTAATTAATTAAGGATATAAACCTGTTTGAGCAAATCTTATTTACCACCCAGGGAGTTTTATTTTTAAAAGTGGTCCTGACTGTGTCATACTATCGAAGTTATTTTGTTGTGGGTCATCGTGGTGTGAGTTGTTTCTGTTAATTCCCAGCTGTCAGTCAGAAGGCGATATATCAGTCAATTATTACTAAATCGCTACTTTACTAGCGATTTTCATTCGTATTTTTTGTACCAATCTGCAGCAATAGTAATAATCGTATCTAATGTTAAGTGTATATCAGAATGATAAAACAGCAAATGTATGTTCTTTCGTGTTCCAGTAATTAATAAAATAAAACCGGTCCATTCGTACCAATCGACGTCAGTTAGTTAGACTGGCATAATATTTCATTTTTGACAATAAAAATGGACGTATTCTCCGAGTTATTTTCTGCGTTCTGTTATTCATAAATGATTTATTATTCTCGAGGTAACATTGGAAGTTGCAAAATTGAGCTTCTTAAGATTTTAGAATTATACAAAAACATATGCAATTCAAAAAAATTCCTGAAACACAATTATTGCCACAGTTTATAGATAGTAGACTAGATAATAAACTATAGAATAGATATAGATAATGGACTAACAGAAATTTAATAATTATGTGCAGAGATTTTTCACGGTGAAATAAAGTTGTTTTCGATTAATTTTAATACTGCTTAACAAACATGAAAAGAATTGCCTTGCAATACAACAATCGCTGCACATGTGATGATACAGTTTCTTGAAATTATGAAAGGAATATAAGCGATTTCTTAAAGTAATAGATTGAAACTGATAATCACACAGGAACGAATGCAAGAAAACTGTCCAGTGTTTCAATACCATGAATCTTGTTTGTGTTTGTTTAATTACAAAATTATCTCAAACTCTATTTTTTACAGTGGCATGTGTCAGTTTGCGCCAGATGACGTGATTTGTTTTGATTTATTTTGGTCAAAGAATATTAAAAATCATGTGTGAATTGTAGGGGACAAGTACAAATGCGCACGTTTACTTGAACGCCATAATTTCTTCCCCATGTGTTACAAGGAAATCATTGATTGTTACGATAAATATGCATATTCATTTCATTCATGATCGTGACTATCATCATTATTCAAATAATTATCCACCTAACAAAACCATTCATCTGAAATATATCAACATCTAGATAATTAGCGAACACCATTGCATTTAATGGAATTGTTTCTGTGAAATGACTTGATATAGTGATGATAGGGGGCGAAGGGAACACAAATACCACCCTCGATTCTGAGATCTCTACGGAACTACTGCCTTAACGATCTCAGCCACCCAGACCGGCTTTGTTACATTGTTTCTATTTTTGTCGGCTCAGAAACCCTTCTCAGTCATTGGAAATAGCCAGTAGGTCTATCTTTGTCAGTAACAGATGGGTATATTTTTGCCGAAGTACCCGGAGGATCGTTTCGGCTGTAACATGATCTGAGGCAATGTTGATTTGTTTCCTGGCACATCAACTACTAAGGTCATTAGTTTCGTAAGAGTAGTGCAGGTTTCTTTATCGGAAGGTGGCAGTAATCTTCTCCTACTCGAAGACGAGATCTAGTATACACATACACGTTGGTTTTCGGGGATTTCCCCGATAGGTATCTCCCACCAGCGGGGAAATGCCCCAGTCGGGACAATCTCTAAGGTCTCGACTGGTCTCCCGATAGTGTGATAGTGTAGTACATGTTATTGTGAGTGAGGAAGGAATGAGGATGGGACAAGGAAACGTATGGAAATATTGCGTGCGGTCCATGGATAGTTTGGTAAGGTACTGCTTCGGCACTTCGGCTACTGGTGTTGATCGCAGAAATCAACACTACGAGTACGTCAGGTGTGGATCGACCGAGAATTGAAAATACGGCCGTCTGTAAACTACTTATCGAAACAACCGCTCACTAGAATTCTCCTCCAGCAGCGCCTGAACCAGACCCGGCTACATAGCGAGTTTCGAAAATCCTACCACCGTCGGGACTCAAATCGTAGGTCCTTCCGACCAAAGCACGGCAGTAACACCCAAGTAGGTCCGAAGCAGGGTACTTCATGTCTGAACAGTGAAGGAAATGTTAGGACGATGGTACGAGGTGGGTGTGTTTGCCCTATCATGTCACAACACACCAACTTTCATGTTGTAGGTGGAATTCAAACACAGCCGTAGTATAACACGTTCTTCGGCGAAAGCCCCTGCCCCACACATCTGACGAGAAATCAAAGGAAGACGGATGTAAGACGATACACGGGGGTTGAGAGAGCCTCACCTTGCCGTACCACACCAGTAAGAAGCTTAGAGATCGGTCCAGCTGGGAGAGGGTGCCCTCTGGGAAACATAGGTGGTGATGTATAACTCGGAAGACGTGGAAAACGGCAGAGATGGGCAACAAATATTGCCATTACAGTGCCTCTGCTTGAAAGGTTCTCTGGTTTTCCACGAACATTCTCGGGTTTGATGGTTTGGTGGAATTCTGCCGCTTTCTGGAGAAGAATCCTACCGGTCGTCTGCTCTGAACGGTTATTTCTCGTGTTTTCATGGATTAATCCAGGCGAATACCGGAGCAAAACACTAATAAACGAGCCACGGACCGCGGGGGAACTTTCCTTCATCATTCGTCCCCCTTACACAAACAGAAAGTTACATTAGCATGCACTATCATCACACACTATCACACATCTATGGCGACCACTCTGGAGCTTATAGTTCGTCCCGGCACAGGTGATGCCCCGCTGGAGAAAATACCTTAAGGAGGAAACCCCGTATGCCGACGTGTAGGTCGAAGCCGGATATCGCGTTCTAGCGTCGGAGGTTCACCGCCACCTCCCAACATATATCACGCACTGCTCCAGATACTATAGTGATTGACGCTCCTGGAAACACTAAATAATGAATCAACGCCAGAACACCCAAGAAACCACCCGTCCGGGCGGAATTCCAACCCGCGACCCATCGAACCGAAACAGCCAGGGCACGCCCGTCTTAAGCATCTGGGCCCTCTGGACTGGCGGAATGGTATTACAACCGTAGTTTAGCATCGCCCGTGCAACGGGTTGAACACGTCTAGGAAAAGTCTCCTGTAAGCCTGCGCACCCGGAGAAGTGCTTGGGCCAGCAAGTGCACTCTTCAAGCAAGTGTTGTAGCCGAAGGCGCTCTCCGCATGCCAATCGACCAATAAATTAGCCATAGACACGACTACACGCCTCGCACCTACGCTCAGGCGCAGGTGTTTTGACCGTCCATAGTTGCTGCGGGAGCCTCTGGAGCTTCAGATACGCCCCGACGTCCCCGACTGACGATGGACAGCAGAAAAAAATTGGAGAGTTTGGAACTGGATTCTGGTAATCCGACTGAATGGACTTTTTCAAGAGAGGCAATTGATATATCAATGAATTCTGTATATTATTATCAATATAAAATGCATATTTACGGACCGTGTTAAAGATACCTTGTACATTAGTATTCTGGAAAATTACTTCGCCAGTAGCGTGTCATTTTTTTATTTTCAAAGACTAGAAGAAACGAAAATAGTATATTTTTGCTCGTTTAGTGGCTAAACATTGTTTGCTCTCAAGCTCTTCAATTATAAATATGCTTCACAATCACATAATTTCTGGGTTTTATAGAAGAAGTCGCCCGCAATTAAATATTTGCTATTTACGTTTTGTGGTATGGAACAGCACCATTTTTTATATTCTTGATAGGTGAAGAACTGTTGTACTATATATACAATACTATATATTGCAGCATTTGTCAAAAATAGTTTTGTTAAAATATTCAATTTATTCTGATATATACGAGAGTATTTTATTTGTTCACCTTGAGCAATGTGCATGGTATTTTTGAACAACCATTGTGTGTCTCTGCGTTCAGCAGCATTTTTGTTGCTGCGGCAAATGACTAGAATCCACGCAGTACCCTATCTCAAATTTGAAAACATTGAGTTTTCCAACAACTTGTTAAATTCGACTATGCTGTAACTTATTAGATAGTGGTGTGTCAAAAACCCAACCCCAGTTCTAGGTCCGAGTACCAACATTTTGAAAAATGTTATTTCAATCAGAATGAACATATATTAAATATGAATTGATAAAGAGGCTGAGTTTATGACACTGCCAGCATTGTCACTGACTGCAACGACTCTTGACTGAAAAGTCCTAGGGTTCGAGATCAGACGGTGGGGGATATTTAACATCAGCTAGACAATTAGACAATCGACTAACACACAGGCCACACGCGATCTTTCTTTCCCCTTCCTTGTCCTATCCGCATCCCTTACACACACACACACACTTAAGATTTACATGCACAACACTACCACACATGACGAGGCTATTAGTCGGGATTCTCGAGCTTGTCACGTCTAGAGCGGTGCCCTCTGGGACGTTATCTTGAAGGTGGAAGTCCCCGCAACCTAACATGTAGGTCGGCGCCGGATCTCATCATCCAGTGGTAGAGAAACATCGTCATCTTTCGGATAAACGTAGCTTCACTGCACTAGCCTGACTATAGTAGTGATGTAGCATCACTGCACTAGCATTCACTACACTAACGGCACTGCTGACCAAAGTTCTTGATATGGCCCGAAACAATTAAACGGCAGGGAAACAAAAAGGGAAAGTCTTCGGCCGTCGCAATAAGAATATTGCATTAGTATTCTATTTTTCGCGTAGCAAGTCGCTCAATATCAGTAGGCAACCTCGTTAGTCATCTACTGGGGCCAATCATAAACCTTGTTCATTGCAGCATTGTTATTTTGGCTTTCAGAGGGAAGCTCAGCGAACTGGCGGGGAAACGAGATTTAAGTAGAATACGAGGCGCGTATGGCAAACCTGCAAGAACGAGCAATCAAAGGGTTCAGAAATAATAAAATGGAGAGCACTCGAGCAACCAGCTTACAGCCTCCTTTAGATACATTTATTGCCGCTTGAATTATCCGGGTAGTGACGTGGCGCGCGGAACAGATTAGTCCAAGCCAATGCGCGCCGTCTACTATGTCTTCCTTCCCGCCCACACGCCGCTGCAACGCGCGGCCCATTAACGTTTTATGGCGACTTCTTCCTGCTCAGAGGCGGCGGGCGCTGGCGCTGGCGGAGGAGGAGGTGGGGGTGGAGGTGAGGGTGGGGGAACGCCCCTCCTCACCCCACAGAGCAAAGCCTCGTCGGCCCCTCTCAAACGGTCCCATCGGCACGGCGCTCTCGCCCGCCCGGCCACGCCTTGCTCCGCCCAGGATCGAGGAGGCACCGCCTAGGTCCCCGTTCGTGACCACACATAGGTCACATAGCTATTACATCCGACCTGCTGAGTTTCTCGGTGGGTCTCCGCCCGGGTCTTCACCCGGGTACTCGATCTCTAGGTCCCCAAGTATGTTCCAGCGTAGAATTTCTTTGGTCCCTGGAAATGCCCTCGCACACTCCAGTTTAGGCTTGCTACTTTTACTTTCTTGCCTAGTATGCTCTTACGTTCTGAAGAGAATGTATTGCAATCCCGCAAAGAAAAAAAGCTATTCTTCGTCAGATTACTCTTATTGTGTGGCTCTGATTTCGTAGAAGTGCCACGGGTAAATCTTTTTCCCATATGTACTACATTACTTTGTGTGTATATATCATTTAGCCAAAATATTGTTTTGTGGGTTCTGAGTTTCGCAAAATTGGTTTATGTTAACTGTCTCTGTGTCTTGTTTGCCAGTCTGTTCGTCCGTCCGTGCGTCTACCACTCGTCTGGTCGGCCGTCTAGCCGGCCGTTCATCTTTGGTCAACATTATCGCTCGGAACCGTTCAAACGATTTTATCCAAAATTAATTTTTCGCGATCGATCTGACCGAATTCTAGGCCTTTCGGATTTGAACTGCATAATTTGATTTCTGGGGGCACGTTTTACACCAGTTTTCTTTAAAATAGCGCCAAATTTTAAAAATATATTTTTTTCTTGGGATGAGCAACAAAGGCTTAAATAAAGGGCGCAAATTACATTTTTGCTGAACCCTCCAGATTCTCGAAAAACTGCGAAAGTTCAAATTTCATTCGGCGATCTTTTACATCTACAATATTGAAAATAGATATTACATAATGAATTCAATTCTCCGAAGAGAGATCTTTATATAAGGTCATGTACAATTTTTTCAAAAAAATACTAGTTTTGCGTATTTTCCCCTAAAATTAAGCAAGTTTAAACAATTTTTTAAAATACCTTTACAGTTTTTTCTCAAATATATCAAAGTAGTTTTCCAATATTCATTGAACAAATTGAATGTTTGAAAATCGAAAAAAGTACAAAGAATGCGAAAAGGAATCTACAGTTGTATCAGGTTTACCTGAGAGGAATCATTGCTGTTTTACAGGTATGTATTAAAAATATTATTATTTATTTCCGAATCTTTGAATTATTAATGATTCATTGTACTATTTCTATTATTCTTTCTCTTCGTTGAATTTTTTCTGTCAGTCATTAGTGTACATTAAGCTAATATTTTATGTTGACATTCTGTGTTTTAGTGTTAATTCTTCAGTCGACCGTATTTTATTTCGTCATTTGATTTCTGCTTTTAAACTAATAATAATTTCTAAACTTTTAAATTTCTATTTACCAGGTTAGTATATTACTGGTGGCTCGTACAGCAAAAAATTCTTCTGAACAAACCTGCTAAAAATTGTTTTCCAAAATGTGGCACGCACAATGCTCAAGAACAAGAAATAAAATATCCTTGTATAACACCCCAACGAATTATAGTATATTAAAATCTTCACGAATACTGCAATATTATAGCATACTATACACTGTGGTGACAAATGTCATGAGATATGTTCTACAATCGTGTCGCACCTCGTTTTGCCTGGCGAAGTGCACCAATTCAACATGGCATGGACTCAATAAGTCGGAATTCCCCTACACAACTATTGGGCCATGCTTCTTCTTTAGCCGGCCATTTTTGCGTAAGTATTACCGGTGCAAAATTTTGCGGGGATGAGATTTGATGGTCGATGTCAGTGACCAAATCATTCACTCGAATTGCCCTTAAATCAATCGCGAACAATTGTGGCAGGTTGTGTTGGCACATTTTCATCCATACAAATTCCATCGTTGTTCGGGAAAAAAGAGCCCATGAATAGCTGCAAACAGTCTCCGAGTAGTTGAACATAACCGTTGAAAGTCAATGGTTCAATGGGACCAGAAGACCCAGTCCAGTCCAGTCCATTCCATGTAATAATAGCCCACCCCATCATGGAGCCACCATCAGATCGCACAGTACCTTGCTGACAACGGCCCATCGCTTCGTGGGCTCTGCGCCACACTCGAACCCTGCAATCAACTCTACCAACTGAAATCGGGACTCGACTGACCAAGCCACGGTTTTCCAGTCGTCTAGGGTCCAATTGATATGTGGGTTCGTAGGCGTCCGCGGCCGGAGTCAATGTATTCTTGGCTATCCGGGATGAGCCGCAACGCGGTTAATTGGACTAACGTTTCGGCCGTATACAGCACTATAGCTCTGAAGAAGGCCACAGCAAGATGGCCGAAACGTTAGTCCAATTAACCGAGACGCGGCTCATCCCGGATAGCCAACAATACATCCCATTGATATGGTCACTATCCCAGGAGAGACGCTGCGGGCGATGTCACGCTACAAAGGCACTTGAGTCGCTCTTCTGCTGCCATAGCCATTTTAAGCAAATTTAGCCCCGCTGTCCTAGGGGACACGTTCGTCAAATATCCCACATTGGTTTCTGAGGTTATTACACGCAGTGTTACTTGTCTGTTAGTACTGACAACTCTACGCAAGCGCCGCTGCTCTCGGACACGTGAAGCCGTCAGCCACTGCAAAGTCCGTGGTGTGAGGTTACGCCTGAATTTAGTTATTCTCCGCTACTTACTTATTCAAGATCAGTAGGCAACCTGGACGTTAGTGATCTACTGGAGTCTATCTATGGAACAGTGGTGGGGGTGTCAGCCTCAACTATTTAACGCGGCGCCATCTGCGCCCGCGTTCTCATTCAGTTTGCATCGGGTAGCTTGTACGTGTATGTACAAGGAGGGTGTAGGAGTGAGGGCGAGATGTCCGGAGAGTAAGGGCCAGACAATCTCACGTGCTGTAGGCACACGGTCGCCACGACCGGGTTAACTTTTGGCGTCAGGCCATGTGACGGTAATTGTCACGGGACAGAGGTCCGACGGCGCGCATCACGCGTGGCTTGTATTTTCTGCGGTAAAGCAGTGTTCCGAAAGGAAAAGGTTGCCGGAGTGTTTTAATATTAGCAATTCATTCTAACTTGTACATAATCTTTGAATATATTATTTTTATTTTGTTATTGAAATTTATTTCTTATTTCACTACGTCACAATACCATGTCCAATTCAAAGTTGCCGCACAATCTAGTCAGAAAACTTTTAACATGAATCACTTGAGTAATACAATTGCAAATTCTGCCAATGCACTGCACTTTTATACGTGTATTACGCGATAGTACAGTCATATGCATGTTTTGACATCCCATGACGTTTGTCACAGTGTATATAGTTCTATACATATAGTTTACATAGTTTAATATATTTCATTGACAACTACTTTCATTTTCTTGAGTTGCTATTGAAAAAATAGTACATTTACCTAATTTTCTTTCTGTAGTGTCATTTATTAAAAAAAACTGCGTTTTCAATAATCAATTTTAAGTGCATATGTTGTTTCGACAGTAGAATGCGTACATTCATCAATCTTAAAATGACAAATTTCCATCCATGACTTGGAGAATTTTACGAAGAAAACTGAGAATTTGGATGCGTACTATAATGATTCACAAAATGCTTTGGATTTCATTCCTACAATGGCTCCTGCAAGTCTGATTCGAAAATTGTTTGAATATGTAGATCTGTCAGTAGAGAAATTGAAGTCCAAAGGTTCAGATAGAAACCTATCATTATGAAGCAGCAAATATGTTGTGCAGAAGCCAACTCAGCTTTCACTCTAATAATCTCTAGGAAATGACGCTGCTGCATCGAAGAGAAATTACCAGTTCAAACAGTTGTTTTAGATCTAATTACCAGAACAGTAAATATTATAATAATGAATACTTACAATTGTCGCAATAAGACCGCCTTGCAATTACAAAGAATGATTTTTGCCTTTTCTGTCACTGAAATGTGGATCAGCCGCAAAGGTTCTCTGTGGTGAATTATTGTTTACAGTACACATAAATCTGTAGCCATAAAAGCAATAAGTAATTACCGGTGAACTGTAAATATCTCTATTGAAGTGGAGAAAGTAAAGAATTCGAGCATTAGAAATACAATCATTGAATGTTCACGTTCTCGATCTATTACATAACTTTTATTGTAATTCTAACTATATCTACAGTCAGTTTAGGCCCATTACACGATCGAGTAAGAAATGTTATTGGTTCAGTATGATAAAATGTGCACGCTTGCCGCCGCATTCGTACCGCATTGCTATGTTGCTAATTCTTCATTTGTGTCTGCTCTCTTAAAATATTACCCGAATTCCACGCTACTGCAATGAATTGGTGCTTCATCGCACCATGGATACCACGAATTAAAATTTCAATCCAAAATTCTAAATCCGAATCATTATTAATTATTACTTTGATTTCAAAAATGAAAACTTGTTAGTCAAGTTAGAGTGAAGACTGGAAGGAACAAGCAAGAAGACAAGAGAAGTATGCGATTGATGATATATTTTTACTAGTTTATTTATATACGATATATGCAAGATAAATGGTGAATAACGGATTGTAGACCACGTTCATAAATACTGCGACCTCTGGGTGATTGAGGACTGTTTTTACAAAATTGCATCGCCACTTAGAAAATATTCGTCAAAATTGAGTGAAAACGAGTATCAACTAGTAGTTTTAAGTGAGAGAAAGTAATTGTTTTATTTAGAACTTAGTGCCAATACACTTCATATATACACCATATATACATATAGCAAATGTACTTCAATATATTTATTGCGAAGCTATCCTTGAATCGTATATTTTTAGGGAGTGCAACTAGTAATGGCATGATCACCAAAGTCAAGCAATTTTCTCACTGAAAACATGGGTCTAAATATTGTGACATTACATCTTTGGAAATTCCTATCTTCAATTACGCATGAGTGCGTGTTGTTTCTTTTTTCAGTACTTAAGCACTTGACCAAACACGACCCAACAGCACCTGGCTCGCGCGATATTTCGCAGACAAAGCCCCCACACGGGTCGGCATCCCAGTAAACACGCGGGTAAATTGTGTTAAAGAATGCCGGGAGAAGGCGGAACTGGCCTAGCCGGCGTTTGTGCGTTGTTCCCTTAACAGAGGACTCAGTTAGAACGCGGCGTAAGCCATAAAGTTGCGACGCAATTTACTTGTTTCGAACATTCACCGCGATACAGAGATCCGTTTCCAAGCTGCACTCGATTACAATTTAAATTATTGCTGTACGACCTCCGCAGAAGTCCGGGCGAACACAGTAATCTGTACGCGTACCGACAGCTATTGTTCTTTGGATGCAGGAGGAGGCCAGCTGCCAAGGACGACTCCGTAATGCCAACGGTGAAAGAAATTTTCGAGACGATGTACGATTTACAACGACCTTACCACTGCTGCACACACGTTTCTTCGAAAGATGAGGCATAGGCTGAGTCTTGAGCGTTGTAGTTTATGAGTGCTTTACGGAACTTGTTGATGACGCAGTTGTTACTCGACGGGCTGGCAATGACATAGTTCGCATTAAATTTAACAAACGTGAAGTATTTTAAACTGTACAACTTAATATTTATATGAAACCATTTATGAAAATAACAAGATAATAGTCTGCAAATCTGTTTGACATTCACCGACCGCCAAAGTGAGATTTGTTCCGATTTGTTCATATGAATTGAACTTTCCTTCTACTGAAATTCCAAAGAAATGATAATCGAAAAAAAGCGCAAGAACGATGATAATAATAAAGGTCAATTTCAAACTTACAAGAATGGAGAAAATTGTGTTATGTCAGAAGCAAGCCATCATTTAAAAACATGGGGAGTGAATTCTTAAAAGATTTCCATTGTAATATCTCGATTAATTCATTAAATAATAGGTAGAGATTTTCTCTCATTACTTACTGTTAATAAATTTCCTATTTAAGCATGTACCGAAAGAACAAAGTAATACAAATTTTGAAATATTCTTCCCAGTTCTATCAGTGTAAATTTACCAAACTTGCCATCAGAAATGCGCATCTGCAGTCGTGCCTGCTAATACTGACTGGAGAATTCCTCACTTAATAGCGCCACATTCACATTTTGCATAATTTATGATAGGCAACATTTTACGTGCCAATTTCTTTATATAAAGAAATATTTCATGATCACAATCAATGAATTTGAGTTCAATAAAGCAATTAACCATGCAAACAAAAAAATTATTGTTGTTTCGGATGGAGAATTCTTCTACAGTTGGGAAAATATAGTGAACGGGATAATGGCAAGGAGCGTAGGAATTATACAGGAATGTAGAATATCAACCCGTAAACATTTTAATTGCAGTCACTATATTTTAAAAAAATGAATTATGACATTGATTACAAGACGTGGCTCGAATATTTTCATCGCTCATTGTGAGGTAAAAGATGAAAAAATCCCTTTGGAACCTGCCGCAAGAAATATTTTCTTGTAGATACATCTGTAATATAAACAAATGGTTATTTCCAAGAGAATAACAGCTGGCATTCCGCAACATAATTCATTATTTTCTTTTATTTCAGAACGGTAATTACGAGAGAACAATTAACACGCCTATTTGTACAAGAAACGCCGTGGACAAATGAGATCTGAAGTCGACATCGACATACGTTTCCCATTTCAGGATTCAAAGAGCAAAGTGGATGACACATCTGTGTACATGAATTAAATAAATATAGTGATTTTTATATAATGAAGGAAAATATGTAGTAACTAATTGAGATGTGACAGGTATTGTTGCGCCAGTTGGCATTAAGTGTTTTTCGGCCCAATTCTGGTTTAGTTATGACAATTTTAACTTTATTATTAAATTATTTCTCCTCTTGATACATTTGTATTCATTATTGTTTCACAGCGTACTTAAAAGTCATCAAGATGCACCATCCAACCCCCACTCACATTACATGTTGGCACTAGCTTGGGGTGGGTTGGTACTCTACTTCGTGGGAGTAGGAAGTTTATCTGCAAAGCTGTCGAAATGAATATTTTTTCAATGTTGGGTTTCAGTGAATAAATGCTGATTTTTTGTCTTGCTCAAAGACAACCAGATCTGTCTCAAAAGCTTCGAAATTAAATATTTACACTATATACTTTCTAATGGCAGTCTGTTTCTAGACTTTTTGGGAAATGTGACTAGGTAACGTCATTTAATTGTTTAATTTTTTTCTCTCCAAGAATAAAAAAAAACAAAGAAAAAATTGAAGCGTAAGTTCAAAACAAAGAAAAATGCGAATTCTCTTGTCTGTCCGGATGACGCCAAGTCGAACGCTGTGATGTTGATATTTCGACGTCATTGTGGTGGCGTTTCTCAAGACTGTAGTGCCGACGTGGCCTTCCTCAGGGTTGAAGTGTCTTGCGTTGCGCGCCACGACACCCGCAGAGTATTCGCATGACAACTCGCGCAATCATTCGGCATAAAATAAACAAATCTTGAAAATAAATAAATGAAAAATAACTCTAAGCGTAAGTGTGAGTGTTTGTAAGGTGGAAAGAGCTAATGAAACATTGTGCGCAGTCCGTAGCTTCTTAGGGAACTACGGAAACTACGAAAAAAATATGTCACATATAGAGTAAGGAAAATACCAATTAACCATACTAAAAGTTTAGTTGCGGCCCTTGAGGCTTTGCGAGTTGGACATCCCTGCAATAGATATTGGCTAACTTCGTCACAACTTTGTAGGTACAGACGAAAATTCGCCTCCATTAGGACTCGAAAACTAAGATCAGATGTCAGAGGCGCCGCAAGCAGCAATGGTTGTCACTAAGCCATCTCTATCGGATTATCAATAGGCCATGGTAATACAACGAACAATGAGAACTAGGGTCTGACCCCTAGTATAATTACATACGTGCTTCAATTAGACAGCAGAGGATACAGAAGGAATCGTACGAAACCTCACAATCCCTTCCTAGGTATATCTAGCCTTTGTAATTGCTACCGATGCCACCTCCGTTGCTACTAATTCTGCAGCTTCCACCAGCGCCGAACCGGCCCAGTCAGGCTGCCGTGAATCACCCTGCCTCCAAAACCCCGCCACCGCCACCGTCAACGTGACCCTTGCCATCACAACCACCTGCAACACCATCACAACCACC
>BOPP01000155.1:3011162-3032869 GCA_017312745.1 Gryllus bimaculatus
TGCAACACCATCACAACCACCTGCAACACCATCACCATGCCTACCAACGCCAGATCTAATAGCGCCACCACTATCGCGACCACCATCGATACCACCGCCCCATCACATCCGTCATTACCATCACGACCTCTATCACCACTATATTTACAAATCACTACTGCAGCAACCACCACCACCGCCAGGTCTACGATCTTTAGGTCTACCACCGCCAGATCTACCACGTCGGTTGCTACCACTATCGTCTCAGCATCTGCACCTCTACAACCGCCACCGCTACAGGATACCGACCTACCACTCTCATTGCCCTCGCCCTCACCCGCACTCATCAAAGTCAGTTCCCCGGCACCTTCATGGCCGCCGTCACCGCGTCCATCTTCGTCACCTTCACCGATCACCACCACCCCTTCCTACTCCCGTCCCCGCCACCGTCCCCACCACCGTCCCCGCCACTGTCGCCGCTCCCGCCACCGCCATCGCCACTGCCACCGTCATTACAGCCGCTCGCGCACGTCTTCCTGTTACCATTCTCCCAAGACGCAAGCCACGTTTCCTGCCATTCATTCCCGCGGTCAACCGTCTACCTCCACCCACGTCCGGTCGCGCGTCAACAGACCCACAATTCAGCCGCGCCGCGGTGGCTGCACCCTCTCCCACGTCCGCCCCTGCAGCAGCCGCTTCAGTCATTGGAGACGCGGCGATCAAGGAAAGTATCTATGATTTAATACTTATGTCTGTACGTATATACATAATCAATTATTTCTTCTTGTTTCATGTTCTTGGAACATACTATTATTGTAGGAACAAATCTATATATTATTGTTGATACTCAATTAAGGTAACCTTCGTATGATTTATATTGAGTAATAATTAGTTTCTCATTTGACCAAATCAGAATTCTTATTAATTATTTTACATAGAATGATATTATGAATTAATTTTAAAAAATATTTTGTTGTAGCCTAATAATGAAGAATACAATATTTTTGAGACGTTTGCATTAATACATTCATATACCATTGACTTATTTAATTCCAATAATCTGATCCACCTACTTGGACCAAGAAGAAATAAATGAATATACCTATGGTGCAGAAGTAAAATGATGTAGCCCATATATTGTCATTTCGCAGAACGGGTTTACGAGAGGTTTATTTTGCACCCGAAGGCAAGATGTTTTATTCTATATAAAGGCGGTAGTGTGAACTATTTTTACGATGTTTCTTCGACTATGAGTAATCTACGTTTAAACATATTTATTTTCTCAACAAAATAATAAAAAAAAATTTCAATGCATTAGCTCGTTATTCCATACCTTTTAATATGAACCGATAACCAATCACAAATAAGCACGCGAATTTTTTAGGTTACTTCTCCTTGAAATCACGTTTCAGTGTCGAAAAAAAAGAAGCATATCGCAAAGAGCTATTCATAGCCTACCACTCAGTGACATTTCGAGGAGTATGTTAGTAAAATTATTCATTCCACAAAGGAAAGTCTGCCGCTAGATATCTTTAACAATTGGAAGAACAACGTCTGAACACAATTCCGAGACCCTCTTAGCCCCCACAGAAGGGAAGTTCTTTTCTTTTTCGCATAGAGTTTCGCTCACATTTGCAGGAGAAGCCCTCTGTGTATTGTGGAAGTTCATTTCACCTGAGTTTATCAGCGTAAAAAATGGTAATGGTGGGCGTGGGACGTAGATTACAGGTTCACGCACGGGATGTTCAAGTGTGATGGTACGTGTCTATCGGGTAGATTGTTGGAATAAGTATGGTTTGGTGAGACATGTTGAAAGGTGGGTTTAGGTTTTTTAACTTTTTCATTGGATCTGCTGCCTTTTTACATATACTGCAGCCTTTATGGTTCGCAGTATGTTCGTCACCACAATTTACGAACTTTTATATAATTTTGGTATTCTGAGTAGAGATGCTGACTGGTACATTTGACACACCGAGGCCGAGGCCACAATTAGCCTGGGAATACCCAAATCTCTGACGTTTACATTGGTTTACATGAGACTTGATTATTTTCGGAATTCTGATAACACTGTAGAAAAAAGTTAAGTTTGAAAATTTCTTTACGTTGTTAAGTACTTTCTTAATTAACTGCACTTACAGGTATAGGGCATTTGTCTTTATTATAACGTCTTGCTACTTTAAATACTAGGAATTTTAGTCTTGTCAGTTCTTAAAGTATGTCACTATCTGAGTACGTAATGGGAATGTACTGCATTGCAATGGCTAAATGTTCTTACAAAAGGATCTTTAAAAGAATGGAACTCAATTTTCTCAGTTTCATAAATTTTTAAAAACTTCTATAATCAAATTTTCTAAAACTTCTATATTCACATATGGAAGTAAATGAACTAACGTATTTTAATAAATGAATTAGCGTCTTTCTCCTGTCTGGTTGTGAAGTCGTCCTTAAGGTTCTTTTAAATATCATCCATCAAGAGTTGGAAGTTACCTGCATTATGTACTATCATTGGGGGTATTTTGGTAATTGGATCCTTCACAGGTTCTTCAACAGTCTATAATGTCCCTAGAAGTTAATATCTACTTGAAACAGGAATATTGTACCTGGACATTTCCTCTTCTGGCGAGAGTGACCTCTTTCGTTTGTGCTAATTACCCTGTTCCTGCGTACCTTGGAGCTGAGGTTGTTGTGGCTGTGATTGTTGTTGCGGATGCGGCAGTTCGTGGAGGAACATGATATTGAGTTAGAAGTTGCGATAGTTCCATTTCTACCATTTCTTGCTGATGTTGGAGGTGTTTTAGTTGCTTTAAAAATGTTCATGCTGTTGAAGTTTTGCTCGATCTGGGATGGGATGCACAGATTCGCTGTTAAACGAGTTTTCACTACCATTTTCACTATAAGTAGCGTCTATTACGTTTCGTTTTAGTTGACCCGTAACGGAGCACCCACTTGTGGTCTTTAACTAGTGTAAATTGATTTGTTGGCTTTCCTATAACTAAAATACAACACTTTTTCTAACGTGTCACTGTTCACGGCGCTCACACGAACGACACTGGCGCTGTGCGTTATCGCACTGATCGCTGCGGGTTGACCACTGCCAGAAAGCGATAAGACAGAGCTACCTCCGAGACGAAGCGCTCGCCTCGGCGGCTCGAACCGGACTGGCCTCCATTTTGGTTCTTCATTTTTTCTCAGAGCTTATTCGTTTTATACCGAATGAATGTGCATTATGAATGTACATAATGAATGATGTGCATTACTTAAAGCTTCCTTAACTTGCTACTAAATTGTGTTTTCATTAATTTGGAATATTTTAAACCTGGATGACAAGTTTGGTTCAATTTATTTAAATGTTTGCTTCTGGATATAATCTTGGTCATTATGAAGTGTGAAACTCATTAAATAAAGAATTGGACTGTCGATTACATTTTTCCTGAAAAACTATTTTTTTCGACTAATTTGAAAATATGATTTATTCTTTGTCGTCTTTATTAATGCAAGGTTTGGTAAAGAGATTCGTTTTTCATTTTGTTTCTTTTAAGGTATAACATAAGAGGTTATAAGTCCAATTAGGTAATCGGACCCCAATTTGAACTGATTCCACACTTTTACTTTTTATCAGTCTTCTTTTCCACAAAAATTGAAATAAAATGTTTTGTTATAAAAGTGGTACATTCATTGTGAAGTGTTTTGGTATTTTAAAAAAAACTGAATCTCATTGAGAATTAAAGACTAAATTAAGTTCATTATGTTACACATTCAGAATTCTTTCAAATTCTGTCACCCTTCATGCAGCTCGTTGCGTGTATTTTGCAAATGTTCATTCTCGTCTGAGATGTGGAAAAATATTCGGTGGAAGCTCATCATGTAATACTCAGACCTAAAGATTGCAATATAAATTATTCGAATAATGAAAAAATGCCATCCGCGTTACCCTTGCAAGCCTTTCTTCATTGAGCTAGGAATCTTACCATTGCCTTGCCTATTTATTTACTAATCTGTAATATTTGTCAAAACTGACTTATTTAACGGTGGGAACATAATTTCATGCAATATTGGTATTTATAATTACAGTACACGTCGCTGAAATCACGTTCATCAGTGCCAGTATCAACAGCTCACTACCAGAAATCCACATACAATACATGTACCTTACTATACAACGCATTGCCAGATGACATTAAACATTTGAAGTCGGTACACAATTTAAGTTAAATGTACAATATTTTCTGCTGCTTAACTGTTTTCATACAATTAGAGACTATACTGATCATCAAAAAGAAAAATAATGTTAATTTTAACAAAACAGTGATATATAATGAATCAGTTCACGTTTGTATTGTATTTTTTAAGACTTCATATGCTTGTAACAAACAATGTGCTTCAGCTTCCGGGTTAATGACCCCCACTTCGACCAAGTTTTTTATCCAGCTTCCCTGATACATTGAGCAAATGATGAGATGGTTCCTTGCGCAACTCTCCTTTTACTTATAGAGGTAGGAGTAGTGACAATGGTAAGTTAATTTTTTTCATTAATTTAAGGTCGCATCAACTTCTAGGTCATTAGCGACTACTATTGCGTGTAACAGTGTGGTAACTATAAGGATGACACGATATGATGATGATAGGGGGTGAAAGGACGAACACAATACAACCATGCCCGAGGCGGGACTCGAACCCGGGACTCGAACCCGGGACTCGAACCCGGGACTCGAACCCGGGACTCGATCCCGGGACTCGAACCCGCGATTCTTCGGTCCGAGATCGCTACGGCCCTACTGCGTTAACGTTCTCAGCCATCCGGACCGGTAAGTTACTATTTTGTTAGCAATACAGAAATGAAAGCTACTGTTTATAGTTAAATGATGGGAAGGGATCTGAACTCAAGAAAACATGCGCAGATGATCTTCTCCCCCCTACGTCACATACAGTTTTTACTTTTTTTCATAAGTAAATTTAAACCTAAATCCTAAAAAGAATCAGTGGACTAGTTTGCAATCCAGTTCAGTGTATTCCTTTGTTGACCATATGACACTAATTATTTCAATTGTAATTCATTGTAAATAATAATTAGTTATAATACTTAACACTACCTAATAAAATTATGGTAATGGTAAGTCGGCATGTGGATACGAACAAATAACTAAATCAGCGTCGCCACCCGTACTAACCCCACCCCCCGCAGCCTCCTGCACAACGCTTCTCCTTGTCGGCAATCAGCTGCATTTCTCTCTAAATTACGTAATGTTTTCATACGTTAGTCTCGGCATATACGTAGACCGCAACCAGATCCCGGGTGCGCGATAACAACAGGAGTACAAATATATGGGCAATTTATTCCAGTTTCCCAACCTGGCTGACCCGCGCTAAAATAAATTATACGTAATAAAGTGCGTAGGCCGCGACGACCACAGCAACCGGAGCTGGGAGGCCGCGGCCGCCCCCCGCCGCCCCCGCCGCCCCCGCCGCCCGCCGCCCCCGCCAATTGCAGCTGGGTGGTTAAGGGAGAGGGAGAGAGGAGGAGGGAAAAAGCGGCTGTCTGTAAGTACATCCCGCAAATCCCGGACCGGCGTGCTCCAGCTCGAGGCAAACACTTATTCTGCAAGAACAACGAATTTTCGATCTCTCTACGGATAACAAGAGAAGTCATCAGTCACGTGACTAAAATGAATTTAAAAGAAATTGTGATTAAAAACCCCACGAGTGAATATACTTAATGTTACTTGTATCATTTTTAAATCATTTCGGACTGGCACCTCAAGACGTTTATTTAATTTTTTTTTATTTACGGTCGCATCAACTACTAGGTAAGCTACCACTATTGCTTGCAACGTTATGACGTGAGGATGACACGATAATGATGATGATAGGGGGTGCCCGAGGAACTCGAACCAGCGATCTACGGCACTACTGTCTTAGCGATCTCTGCCTCCGGATTGGCTCCCTCAAGATCTTGTACTCGTATCTCTACAATTCCCGGATATTTTCTTGCAGAGTTGCATTCAACAACCTTTGCCTTTTCGAAAACATGAGAAATCATTGAAATGTACTGAACAAAGTGAATATAGCGGCCAGTTAAAATTTCCGAAAGCGCTAGTATTACTCAAAAAAAAGCTATATTCCCTCAAAACTGAGAACTCGAGATGAGCATTCTCGCCCGCGTCAAGAATGTGTTTAAAATCAATTCATCATTAGGTTTACTCTGTTGAAATTGAAAAATAATAGAATAATCGTTTAAATAAGCGTTTATTATCTTCTTGAATAACTTTTGATTTCTTTTAAAATCCATTTTGAATCAAAGCTCAGTCATTTCACAACCCCTTGAGTGTTTATCGACTGGACTGTTTGTAGATGAGCCATAATTACACCTTTCATACTAGTTTATATATTAATATATCTACGTACATCTATTTCAATAGCTACAACCTGCCGTATACTTAATATCCCATCTTAAAGCAATTTGAATGTACACAATCTCAATCAAGAAAAGCACTTCTCATTTGCTTATGTCATGAAGAATCTCTTTTAGGACTTTTAAAAAGAAAACAATATGTATTCACGCATTAGACTCTCGTGAAAAAATATCAGGAAGCGTTGGTGATTTGTTAATATTATCTATCATAGTAATGTTCAGAACATTCTGAAAAAATCTATATCCTTATATCTGCTAATACTAGATAGACGAGTATTTTTTGCGACAATTTTTACTCGCTGCCTTTTTTTACACTCTATGTTTATAATCTTCTACCTTTTTTATGAACAGTATACCAAATTTATATTATGTATTATATTGTATGTAATATAAATGAACATTAAAAATATTATATTCGAAGAATATGTGACATTCAGGGCTCGGATTCTGATGGCCTATAAATTCTTTAAAAGTGACCTATAAAATGACTTCAGAATAAGACGAAAATTACCTATAAAATGACATAAAAATTAGGAGAAATGAACTAATTTTTTAAAAATATTGAAAAATTTTTGTGATAACGTTTATTTATTTAATGAACTTTAAAAGGTAAAATATTTTTTTATATAAAACTGCATTTTACGTTAAGTTTTTATTTTGGAAGGAAATGTAATGTTTAGTTCTGATCTTCCCGCCGCCAGTTTTAAAAGTAAAGGAAGTTACCGAGATCCGTGTAAATTTGAGAGTGTGGGAAACTGTGTCCACTGCAGTTGAGAATTTCGTCATAAACTAATGATAAAATAAAAACTTTATTTTAGTGTATCATTGTTAATTCATGAAAAATTCACTAACAAAGAACACATAAAGGAAACAGAATGGGATGCAAATGACAAAAATGAATGCGAAATGAATGAGAAAATGTCTAGAGAAATTATCTAAAAATTTAAATATTTCAAAAAATTAAGCAATAAATACACATTTCTATCACTTATCTGTCGACATAAAAATTGATTTGTCAACATAGCTACGTCTAGAATGCACCAATGAAAAGATGACATGTCATCAGAATCCGAAGCTTGGTGTTATATTTTATACACACGGCTCAGAAATGTTTGAAAACCTCCGCAAGTTGTTAGATATATTGCAAAAGAAATAACTTTTAGAATAGACTGTTAGTGTAAGCAGAGTTTCAGATCCATTGCTTTCCAAGAATCTCTGAGTCAGCAGCATTTCCTAACACAACACTCACAAGCAAGATAATTGGCTAGATCTCATCTCGTCTTTAATGTTTTGCACTAACCCATTCCGGATCTAAATTCTTGGTCTTGCTCACAATATTTCACACAATACTTTACACACTTGCTCACAATAACGATTTCTGAAAAGATTACTCCCCGAAAGTTTCTGCTGTTCCCGTTCTTCCTCATATACATAGTTCACATGGTTTTCGAGAGACATGTTTTCGATGGACTTGCAAAAAAGTTTCAATAGATACGCCGATAAATTGAAAAAAATGTGTAGCACAAGTATCTAATCGTTGTGATTAATAATTAATTAATCAGAAGAAGAAGAAGAAGGAGAAAGAGAAGAAGTTGACAAGGACGTTGGGGAGCTCAAAATTACATCAGCAGATATTTCTGAGCGGTCTTCAATGAAAGACACAAGAAATTCCCAAGATGTGGGGTCAAGCCAAAAAAGAACACAGGGACCCATTTGGACTGAGGAGACGAAAGAGAAACATCGGGCCAGAATGAAAGAGATATGGAAGCAAAGAAGAGAAGAAAGAGGCAGAAAGTTGAATAAACGTAGTGCATAGTTGCCAATTCTAAAAGAAAAGAATAATAGTGAATTTAGTTTTGTTGTGAGACTCGGGGCATCAGGCCCGCTCTTCTGTCTACCACTTAATACATAAATTCGTAGATAAAAAAATTGAACAATAAAGCATTATTCAAAAGTACATTTAGTAAATAAAATGAAATACAAATTAGAGATGTCTTGCGATTGTTTCCGGGGTTCGTTTCCACGACGGAGGAAAGTGGGTCCACGCACTGGCGAGCACGTGTCCGTCTGCCCACTGGGAACATGTCCGTAAAGTTAGCATACCCACTTATCACAAAATTGAAAAACTGTATCCCAGAATTTTGTACTAATTAAGGACTAATTTATACCCAAATTAATTTTTTTCTACTAATGCACATCAAAATATTCAACCCTAAATGTGGGTTCGCTAACTTAACGTTAAGCTAGCATTCCCATACAAGAAAAACGCATGAAACATAAAAACTAAATGTATTAGAAGTTTGTTTTAATTAAAGACTAATTGGTACCCAAATTCGACGGACACCCACTTACGGACATAAGTAAGTAACTGGGAGCACTCGTTCCGGGCAATTTCGAGTGCTTGCGGGTCTCAGTGCCCCTCTCCCGGTCTCTCGCTCTTCGGCGCGCACCCCACTTCCACCACTACTTTTCAGCCCCCATACACCTGTTGCTCCACGACTCACACCAACACTCGCCCCTCTACTTTTCAGCCCGTATAAAACCTCTTGCTCCACGACTGACACCAACACTCGCCCCTCTACTTTCCAACCCCCATACACCTTTTGCTACACGACTCACACCAACACTCGCCCCAGGCACACAACACACGCCCCCGTCATCGAATCTATCACCCACCACTCCTGGTCCCGCTGCCGCTGGCTCCGTCTCTGCTGAGAATTCCTTAAGAATTCTCTCTCTACTAAGAATTCCTAGAAGAGTTTCTACCTTTGGATCTTTCCGTGTCTACAGACGTCTACTCTTCTTGATTGACTGATTGTTTCAGAGCACCTCAACTACTGCGGTCATTAGTTCCGTTACTGGAGGGAGTTGTTTTCGCGGATGGTGGCGGTAAACCTCTCTCAGCGAATTGTGAGGCACATCGTCTTTCCTCCTCCAGGTATCACGCAGTAGATGTCTCCTTCCAGGTGTCTCCTCCGCAGTCCAAGTAAGGGCAATAAGCTCTCGTCTGGCATCCCGACATGTGTGGAAGTGTACTGGTTGTACGTGCAAGTGTCTAAGGGGAAAAGTGAAGGCAAATGAAAGAAGAAACGGAAGGAAAGATCGCACGCGATCCTTGTCTTACTCTGGCGTTCGCCTGGTGTTGTTCGGAGAAACCACGGTAAAATACCTATTGAAGCCACCGGCTGCTGAAATCCTCCTCCAGACAGCAGCTGAATTCGACCTAATTAGTGTCGAGAATCCAGGGCTCGAACTTTAGGCATTAATAATAATTATTATATTTATTTGGCTACAATTGGCTGATTGCCAGGTGGTAGCCATAACCCTACAGTTTTACAATATATGAACACTTATAATTAAAAAACAATTTACCATATAAAAACAATTTACAATACACCCCTTTCGAGCATACACTCAATATATTAATATACACAGACCTGTATACATCTTTGGCACACATATACATACATATACACACATACATACACATACAGGCATTGCATTGACATCAGTTGGTGCCCTGAGCCACCTAAGCCGGACACGTCCTTCGTCTGCCTGTTTCTCAGTGCATTGGATTGGAGGTTTCGCCGATTCAGATACGCGATCCGGGGCTCAGCCTGACCCACTTTCGTGGAGTCGCTTTTCTCGGAATCTGGCCATAATGGACCGGGGGAGGATACTCTGTGAAGAGAGGGGAGGGACAAGAGCAGCGAACAACCGAGCGGCTCAGGTGGCTTCAGTGACTCAGACAGGATATTACCTGGATTGCAGGTCTCGGATTTACTACATGCAAGGCACTCTACTTCATTTCGAGGTATTCGAATTTTCCTTGTGTTGCCTGCACGAATGTCATTGCACAGGTATTTACGGTTTTTGTAAAACAAAATTCCTGACAAATCACTAACCCGAAAGCGGTGCATCCTAGAATCATGCATCGTTGTTTTCGAGAAGAAAAGCTTAAAATTATTTTCCTCACGCCATAATCAACAAAATGAGGAATTTTGGGAAGTTTGATTACATTTGGAGGATTCGGTACTACTGTGCAACCTCACTTCATCATATGAGTCACCAGAGGCACGTTTACTTTCATGTCTTAAATAAATTAAAAAGGAGGATTATATAATTGTTTAAAAAATAATAAATAACGGTGGATTTCCACTCTCGAGACCCGCACTCTTACCCTACTCCTTTTAATATGAAACAAGGCCACTGTCTGGATTATAGACGGTACATTTTTAATACTTGCCGTAATTTCATATTCGTTGAAACGTTTTCTCTAAACATTATAACCATCTTTGTGCCTTCGATTTGTAAACGATACTCGTACAACAGCCTTGAAACCTGGAAAGTACGGTTTCTGTACTTTCGTGAACGTATTATTATTTACTTATCTATCATTCAACGTAGTAAAAATCGTATAGGTGTAACGTATGGGTGTGAAGAAAAATTACAGAGTAAGCTCTGAAATCTCTAGCCCATCTGATTTACTCTGCACGGTTAAATTATGAAACGAGATGACAATGAGGATTTCAGTGAAAATTTGATAAGACGAAATGTTGGCTGCCACATAATAGAAAGTATTATCATCGGCAAACAAGCCACAGACATGATTTGATATGATGTGTTTACAAAAAGAACTTGGTCACAGAATAGAAAGTGTACAGAAATGAAACTTGATAGCGATGGAATTCGATAGGTGGCGACGTTGTACCGGTCGCCATATTGCAACGGAGGAATCACTATTCTTACATTTAGGAATAATTACACTATGGAACAAGATGTTTACGTCAAGGAAGATAGATTGCGCAACATACTTATTTTTATTCGAAATTACGAATATCACAACAAAAATGTCATATCACGTCACAGTTTGTAAATATATCGCATCTTTATACCGAACTTTGCTATTAATGGTGTCATTGCTATTATTGATATGTGGAATCAATATGTATAAAATCTATTTAAAAATAAAATATTCATTAGTTCATCTATGCGACTTTAATGACATATCAACAAAATTAGAGCTTCGTGTTTCTTTACCTTCTATATTCAAAGATTGCCGTCTTTATTCTTGTGTTTGGTAGTCGCGCTCAATTACGAGTAGGACTTCGTGGTAGTAGGTCTTAGTGGTTGTTTTGAAAACAAATCACCTGCACCCTTATATTTCCTAATGTACATCAGTCACCGAAGTAATTATTTTAGCCCCGTAACTTATTATAAGTATATAAGTATCCAACTATTGGGGTGGCAAATTCTGATTTAGTCGGTGTCATGCGGAACTAAACCCGCAGTGCGCGTGAAGTCCTTGTTTGAGTGTGCCTCAAATACATTAATACATTAGAGTTCTATTGTTTTTATGGAGTGAAATTCGCCACATGTTCTGTAGAATCTGTTCTGTTTATCGATTCGATAAAATGTAAATCGTCATTTCAAATCGAAAATGTGCGAATCAACCTGATAACTTCTGTTAAGTTTGTGGAAGACACACGCCTAAACTTTAAAGGAAAACACATACACATATGAAGTTACAAAACTTATGTATTCTTTGTACTTTGGCTGACGTGTTTGTGATCAGGACAAACTATAGGCTGCTCATCAGTGTTGTGTCACCTGTGCAACGAACATTAGGTTGTGGTTGTATGGAAACCCCAAATCATGGTCATTCATTGTAAGAATGTGGTTGAGTATACCAACAAACCATTTTAATGCCTGCATATTATTGGACGAATATGAGTCTTCTATTTTTAACTTATTTTTATCTCGTATGAAAAATTCTCATTAAATTTTGTAGGAATGTAATCACAGTGACAATGCGGAAATTAGTATAGGATTTTGTAAACTTTTAATAATTATTTTCGAATAATTATTTTCAATTAATTAGGAACATTCAATGCAGTTTCATGCGAAAATAAAGAAGCTTTACTTGGTCCATCTGATAGTTGCAATACAAGATTACAACAAAAAATGTTAAAAGGCATTAGTACATTCCTTCCTTCACGTTCTTCAAATTTCAAAGCAAAACGACAATTTAGAAGCAATGATACCTGGATGAACCGAAAAATAACCAACTGAACTATTCCTAATTGGCGAGGCCGGCGTCGATAGCCCAATTACGTAACTGCGATCCTTATCGCCACGGAAGTTAAGTAATTCGAGACACTACATATTTCTGGACGGGTGACCGTCTGGGATCCCCGGTTACTAACCGTGCCTTTTCGGGCCGAAGGCACTGGACGAGACACTGTCTGACTGCGAAATGAGCCAAAAAGACAAAACGTTAACAGAGGATTACTCCAGTTCGCTTAATCCCAAAGAAGTGGTTAAGAGATGCGCTGCAAAGACGAAAGAAATTAAAACGGGGCAGGTAAAAGGCTTAAGAAAGTCAGCCGCGGCTTGCAATCGGCTTACGTCCTGCAGCGGTGGTGCAGCGGCGGTGCAGCGGCGGTGCAGAGGAGGTGCGGCGGCGGTGCAGCAGCGGTGCAGCGGGCATGCAGCGGCGCGGGCGGGGCCGCGGGGTCGGCGCGTGGGCGTCGCGCTTCGCGGCGCAGCGAGGAAACGCCTCTGCGCGCGGGGGTGGGGGGCGGGGCGGGGAGGAGCTACGAGCATAACGGAACGCCCGCGCCTATAAAGCGGCCCACGCTGATTCCTGCCCCCAGGGTCTGCTCGCAGCCGAGCGGCCTGCGCGCTAGCGTCCAAACGCCGGGGACCGAGACTCGAGTCTCGAGAGCTCTGTGGGAATGACGTCACGCAGTTAACTTCCAAGCCAGAAGAGTGCAATAGTCTAAAAACATGGCTATAAAAGTCGTGCCATATATTAAAATTTGGAGCAACGTCAATTCACGCTGCAAATGAATATGTTGATTACATTCGTTTTCTATCATTATTCTGTTACGTATACATATATACAGGGCTTGTTTTCTGGCAGAACGCGACGGAACGCCATTCAGGTATCCCGGGAACAAAATAGAAAAAATCATACAAAAATAAGAAAGAAATCGTTACGCGTATTCAATTTTTAGTTCGACCAACTATCGTCAATTAAAAATTATATAACTTCCACTTAACTGTGTCATTTCTACGTAAAGAACGTATTACTAAAAACGATAAAATATCATTATAAATTGGTAATTTTTTATTCCCTATTATTATCATTACATTCTCACAGGGCCAGTGATACCACATCTATTAATTTTTATTAAGTACCATTTATCATTATTAAATATAAATATATAACTGTTTCTATTAATTTGAGGCGTGTTCTGGGGCATAAAAGTTTATAAATCAAGCATAGCGTATACATATGTGTATTTCTGTATTTGAACATATATGGTTTAATTTTTCTGCTTTCAAATATTGAATGGATATATTGTGGTATTCAAAGGAATTGTGTTTAGTCTAAAGTGTCATTACTTAATTTTGAAATTTTTATACGTTGGTCTCTTTCTGAATTACGAGCTACGGATATGGAATTTATGTTGGAAGAAACAGGTTCTAGTCAGATATTCTCGGGGAACTACCGTTGCCTCTCCTTTTCATGGCTTAATTGCTCTGTCAATCGTAGCATAACCTGATTATTGCACATCTATTTATCCATCTAGGTATGACCATATACCTAGGTATTACAATAATTACACCATCTCATATATTGTAGCATTGGAGGGGGCTCTATCCATGACCATGTATTATATTTCAATTCTCTACCTTCTATTCTTTTCAAATATTCCGTACTATCCCAATCCTTCACAATCATAAACATCGTTGTGATCTCCAACTACTTGAGGACGGCAAATAACTGTAAAAAGTCGGAAGATCGGAGGGGTGAGGTACGAGGAACATTTGGACTGAGAAATAGAAGATGAGAAAGGAAACTGAGAAAAAGATGGAGAAGACATCAGTTGGAGAATTGGGTCAAGGAGGCGGAGAAGGAGAAGAGTAAGTGTAGAAGAGACAAGATATATGATATAATAATCTGCATTGAATATGAGACGAGCTTTATAATGGAATGCACTATTACATTACAAAGTTTAAGGGTTCCTGTACTTTGTTAGTACCACGTCTTCTCAAAAACACCCTACGAAGCTCACGGAAGCGAGTATATTATTTAGGAAGACGATTCAGAAACTCTAAAACAATCGTGGTCCACCACGTATCGTCACAATAGCTCGCGCGACAGGTTTATTACTGCCTTGGAGCATTGCTTCTCGCGTCGAGGGATGGCGTAACTGGCAGCAAGTCCACCTGATGTTTCCTGACCGCAATTATTGTTTTCTCACTTTTCTGAATGACCGTGTTTCTCATCGAAGAAAATCAAAGTTTTTATGTCACTCGCAAAGACCGAAGGCCGGATTCCCGGTGTAGTACTCATTCCCCCGCCCCTCCTCCTCCTAGCAACCCTTACCAACTCCTTCGCCACATTCTTATTCACCTTCTCCCCGACGCTATTGTGACGATACGTGGTGGACCATGATTGTTATAGAGTTTCTGAATCGTCTTCCTAAATAATATACTCGCTTCCGTGAGCTTCGTAGGGTGTTTTTGAGGAGACGCGGTACTAACAAAGTACAGAACTTAAGTACCTTAAACTTTGTAATGTAATAGTGAGCATTCCATTATAAATCTCGTCTCATGTTCAATGCAGATTATAATATTATCTATCTTGTCTCTTCCTCGTCAGCTGCACAGTGTCCGGTACAGCGATGCCCAAGGCCAACCACTACCCCTAAGGAAACACTCCAATGACTCTCATGCATGCGCCCGACGCAGGAGTCATCACATCCCATCCGCCTAGGTGATGGAGGCCGCAACACCAAGCCACGGAATTGAAAGAATACATAATGTTTCGAGTAGTTCACAAGTATGAAACTACAATACATTTTATATCTACTTTCAGATATTTATTTCCAAACGTTACCTAAAGCGTAAATGTTTACATATGCTACCACAATTTGTTTAAAAATTAAAGATGACATTGTTAATTATGAAGCTGCTAGAAGGGGGAATTTTGATGCAATATAAAAAGTGGTATATTTGATGAAAAATACATTAATAGGTCCCTAAAATTGTCCTGATCTTTTCTAAAAACCGAAGGGGGGAGAGATTCTAATACTTTAAAAAAAATAACAACTTCTAAAAGCTTTTGGTCTGTTTGCTATCAATTGTGTTTGGTTGCTCGTATATGAAAGCCGTCCAAATAACGCGCATAGTGTGTTTTTAATGGAAATGAAGTGGTATATCCCTTTAGCATTTCATTCATTGAGGAAAAAATGTATTTCGTTCATTGAGACTGGCCAGGTACTATCTTATTTTTGCATAAAATAGAACGAGCAGGGGATACCTAACATTAAACACTACATGAACATACTCTCCGTTGAATATGCTACATTTTGGAGAAGTTTCGGAAAGCGATCTGGGCTGAGAGCGAGTGCGCTAAGCTTCGGCCACGCCCCCTCCTGCGCTGCAAGACGGGAGGCGCGCGGATCTGCAAAACGTCGCATCCGCGTCGCCCGCCCATTTAGCACGTGGCCGAGATGGATGGGCGCGCCACACCGCGCCACGCCGCGCCACGCCGCCCCTGCCCGACAAATGGCATGCGTTGGCCGCACGGACCGCGCGCCATTCGTCATATGCAGGAGGAAAGCGCGCGGCCACGTCGCTAGCATGCCAACGCACACGGCTCTCGGAAGTCGCACACGGCGGGCACAGTTCTGGTTTTCAAAAATGTATTTCATTTTATTTACAGTAAATGATCAGTATTACGAATTCCAAGGGACCGAAATAATCGGAGTTCGTGTTATAAAAATTCGTGTTATCTGAGTATTATAAACGTCCGTATTACCGTAATACCATGCCGGGACCGAAGTTTTGTTTCTGCTACAGCAAAATTCCTGTTGAGTGAGTTCGTGCTCAAGAGGGTTTATTCTATTTATTTGTTTATTTACTTATTTATTTAAATATTTATTATCTATCTTCACTTCTTCTTACGATAAACGTTTAAACGGTGGTTTTAACGTTGGCAACGCTGTAAAAGGAGATGCAAATTATTCTTGAAAACAGGTAGAAGATGATAAATGATAGACGATCACTATGATTCTAAGCAGACCACGGGAAACATAGAAATCAATCATTATACTTAGAAGAAATACACAACGGGATGGAGTCGGGCTAGGCCTTTATGGGAAGGTAGGTAGACGGCTTCAGAGAAGTTGACTGCGGAATGCAGTTGGTATACGGCCGATGGAGAAATATTGGAGTGAGGGCAAATGGAAACGGGAGACCATCGATAAAACCTGCCGAAAGTTCTCATTGACTGCCACTAATTCCACGCGGATTGTTCCGGAAGTGAATGCGGGTACTAAAGGAACTAGTTATTATGCCACGAGCCATCTCAGAAATGTGACATTAACTTTAAATAATGTACATTTAAAGTCAAATTAACATAAAATAATGTCCATTTAAAGTCAAATTAACATTAAATAACGTTCATAATAAGATATCAATGAAAAATGGCTAAATCTTTGTGATTCATATTATATTTCCTATTCTATTCTCTGTAACTGCCATGCGCGTATATTAATTGCCAGAATGCGGACGCGACCCGCGTTAGTGTGGAAGCCCTACAAAGCAGAATTACTTCATATTTCCTTAAAAATTGTCAAATCAGCGGGTCCCCGCACATCAGATAAGAAAATGTTCTTCATGCAATTATTTTATGGCCTGTTTTTGCTTGGACAGTTCGAAGTAATTTGCCAAAGACGCAAAAACCGGAAAATCTATGTAAAAGTTATTCTGCAACAGCATATATATTCTCGAATTATTTATTACGTTTCAAATAATAATACACAGTAGTGACGTGCAGAGGCAAAAATGTTGCTGATCAAAACCATCCTAAATGGTTTTCCAAACTGCAGCTGGTACACTGATTACGTAAATTAAAATTCATATAACTTTGCAATAAATCAAATATTTTATCAAAAAATCTTCCCGAATTCTATAATAACATAGAATACAACAGTAAGCAGAGACTCACTTGGAAGTTTTCGAGTTTCTGTGTACCTAACAAAACCACAAGACACCCCTCTCTCCTCACAGATTTCTTTCAAATTATTACGCGCATTGGAAATTATTAATATTTATTTATAGTTAAAATAGATATTCCTACTTCTATTCTATGAAAACTAGCCAACTTTGAAAATCTCTTCACTAAACTTCTTTAGATTCTAAAAATTAGCATATATTTTTATTTTGAGAATTCAATATTTATATGTAAATGACAACTCTGACATTCAATTCAATATATTTCTTTCCTACGCTTACAATACCTCTTCCTACTGTCACATGGCTCATGACAAAGTTGGGTAATGAACAAGTTTCCTGTACCAGTTAATAGAGGCAATTCGGTGGTAGCAGTGGATATTTTTTGTTAATCAAATATAAATTAATAATATGAAAAAATAGAATCAAATCAAATAATGTTCTTTCTGGAATTATTTTTCAGTCTTGAGTTTGTTTTCAAATTATTATAGAATACTACGAGAAAGGGAATAGAAATAAAGAGACTATAACAATAAAATTAAAAAAACAATTAACTAAGTACACTTTCTCTCAGTTTTCGTATGGTATTTTTTTGTATGTTTTATTCATTCACAATGTAACTAAAACGTTTTCTTTTATGTGGGGGTTGATATCATATAATCAATTTAACAAGAATAATTCTGTTTTATTGGAGGAACGTGTTTTCGTTCCCTTTTTTCTCATTTCGACCCATAGTACTTCAGCCACACGTCAACGGGGACTGCCAAGCGAGCGAAATCGCTGTTGCAAAGCGCTCAATGGAAAGCTTGAAAGCTTTACTCATAGGCGAGTACAAACTTTCTCTTAGGCGTCGGACAAAAATGTGTCATCATTATTCATTTTCGAGTGAACTTAATGCATTTTGGTTACGTTGAAAAATATGTTGACTACTCCGTGGAGCATTAGCAAGGACGTACGGCTGGAGAGTCATATTTTACATCGTCAGCATTTGTGGCACATACAAACACCCTCGTAAGTATTAACGTGTGGGGGGAGGAATTATAAGTCGGATGTTATACAATCAAAGAGGCAAATTCAAGGTACTCTACTATAAGAACTATTTATTTTGAGTATTTTATTTGTGACATTTTTAGTCATGAAACGCATGAACTCCCAAGGTTTTGTCCAATTAGAGACATTCTATACATTTAATTGCACTGCATTGAGCAAACTTCTACTTAGATGAATGTTTGTCGTATTTTGCAGTATCATGGACGTTTTGCTCAATGAATTCTAAATAGTTCTTGGGACAACACGATACATTTATTTCTTTGTTGTACCGCGTGCACAACATTTGATCTCCTAAATAATGTTATGAATATTGTATGACTTCTTGATTTGTTTAATCATAATGAGTTCTACGATGCCAATATCAAACTTAGTCCCATATCTGTGCCATAACAGTACCCGAAGATACCAATGGCGGACCTCAGAATTGCAATATAATTGACGGATATTTTTTTGGGAATTAATAATAGTTTTAACAAATGTACCGGTTTTCTGAGTTTGTTTTAAATCTTTTCGAATTTTGAGGCAATGCAACTGCATATATATTTTCTAACATTTTCAGCAAGAACACAGTGACGATACACTTTTGCGAAGAACTTGTTCAACGATTATTGCGCTTCTTTGCTCGCACAACTTTTATCTACATCAACATGTACCAAAAGAAGAATGTAACTGGATTATGGGCTCCTTGACCATAGAATAACAAACGTTGAAGTTTCTAAGATGCGAATGCGCATGGTGACGGTTTCGAAATTTTTTGTAAATATTTGACTAGCGTTGAAAGACAAACTTATCAGTTATCAGTCACTAAGGGTTCAGACAGATTATAATAACTAGAGCCCGAATGTTGAGGCATTTATTTTACCTGAAATAGGCAGGCAAAAAGACAATTATCTTTACTAAAACTGGCATAAAAAGGCATTTGTTCTTGCTAAAGTGGGGGTGGCATAAACAATAATCACATTCAAAAGGTATTATTGAAAAAAATCAATAATTAAAACGATTAACGATTTTTTCTAACCTAAAATTTACATTATTTTTTCACGTGTAATAAATGATCTTTACTTTGTAATCTAATGCCACCCGACCATCCGGTATGATGGCTACAAATAGTTTTATTCGCGACGCTGTCTCTTCGAAATAATATAGTGGACTATCTTTTGAATCTTGAAATGACATAAGTGAAAACAAAATTATATTTTTCGTTCTTCACACGTGTCTAATCATCAGCACTAAGACGAGTATACCATACTCTTCTCACACCATGGTGAGCAGTCCTCAAAAGGGATTCGATGCCAGGCTCAAAAATAGGATGGGATTGTTGTGAGCAATTCAAGCCTGTTGGAATCAATGAAAAAATAACAAATAATTTTTAACACAGCCTGTGCTTCCCCAGAAAAAAATACAATCGTGCGTTCTTGTTGCTTAGACTTGTAGGTATATATCCAGCTTGATCGAAATCTGTCACAAGAGGGGGGAAGCAAAATAATGATGTAAAACGAGAAAAAAGACAAAAATAAGACAAAATGGCAAAAATAGGAATCAGAAGCTAAAATAGGCAAAAAATGCATAATGAAAACTTACTAAAACAACGCCATAAGCAGAATTAAGTAATCCCTGTAGTCAAAGTTATGAAATAGCCACGATAACAAACAGGCATTTTGCCAAACTTCCGTGTTCTAATAATAACAAAAGTCCTGAAAAGGGAGAGAGACACTTCTTATCTAAATAATAGAAAGAAACTTCGGTGGAGTCCGCCCTTAACTCAATTTCCTATTGTTATGCGGCTGCTATATCTGCGTTAGGCCTGCCTCAGCCAAATGATATTGAGAGCTTCCTTCTTCAATAAAATGATAAACTAAATTCTTGCAAAATTAAACAGTGATTTCCATTTAGTGCTCTAGAGTTCAGTTACCATTTCACATAACTAGAGAGCCGTATTCCACTTCATATTTTTATGCGATCACCAATCTTGTGCTGAAACTACAGATTTACACTGTTGGCATACAAAACATTATATAACAAGTTTTAATAACTTTTCACAAGTCATAAATACAATATCAACCTTCCGTAACTTAGGCCGTTATTCACCTCAGCGAAATCAAGACGTTTTCATCAACAGCTTCGATTGTTTTTCTTAACGCTACCAACGTATCAAAACATGACAAACCACTTTCAAATCTATCTGACAAGTACAAAATGATTTATTTACACCATAAAATTGGGAAAACACAGTGGCCATTTGAACCCAAAAAGAGTCCGTATGTGACTAGGAGTCGTAAAAATGGGTTGAAGTCGCTTTTTGGATAAGATATTTGAAGGCCCAATGGGAAAGAACTACTTTTCTGATCGGTCGTCTCCATAGCTCTTCAAATCACTTCCGGGCGGATGGAGCAGCAATGTAAACGGGCGGCGGACAGTGCATGTTACTTCCTGCACCATCCCGCCCCCATTACCTTCCTTCAAGTTGGTCAATTGACCGATCCCAGACTCTCATATATATTAAAGGAAAGCTAATAAAAAGGACACTTTTTGAGGTATAATCATAAAAATGAGAATATGTGTAATATAAAAATTATCTAAAATACATTTATATTTCCAATCTACAATTTTTAATTTATTAATTCTTAGTAAACAATCCTACTCAGTTCACTAAGGAAGGTTGACATCTTCGCCACCAAATTTGATCTGGGGTGGAATACAAACAACATTTTCTCAAAAATAAGTTCTAGCTAGAAAACTATGAAGAGTAGATTAACTATTTACTTTCCTTATACCAACATCCTAAAACGCGATGTTGGTGCAGCCTGCTTGTCGCTTCGAAAGAGATGGGCATGACGATGTTCTCAATGGATGGTGTGGTGTTTCACTAATCTTTGTTGCCTAATTTTTTAATCCCTTGCGTAGTCCTTCTCATAGCATTTTAAGAGTTTGTACTATACGTATTCTCCAAGAAACGTCTTTACACAATCCCTATTATAGCAGAAGGAAAACAGATGTTCTCTTCCACAAAAAAATTTACAAATATAATTTAGTGTACATTAAACTACTCAAAACATATTTGGATGATTTTTTCTCATCATTAGTTCTAAATGATCAAATGTGAAAACCAATTGCAGATCTGTTTTCGTATTCCAACATTTATTTCCAATATATATTTATAGTAACCCCATATTTATAGTAACCCCATATTTATAGTAACCCCATTTGTAATGTAACGCGGGGGTCGCGGTTATGAGCG